>PVIU01002485.1:0-143650 GCA_004026605.1 Ondatra zibethicus | reverse complement strand
AGACACTAAGAGAGACCTACATAGATATAATCCATGTGGGAAGTAGAAAGTATAAAAAGACAAGATCTCCTGAATAAATTGGGAGCATGGGGACCTTGGGGGAGGGTTGAGGGAGGGAGGGGTGTGGCAGGGAGGGGAGCAGAGAAAAAAAATTAAAAACAAATATATATAAAAAAACAAAAACATGTTTTTACAGAGTCCTACCATTTTGTCCTTTTGCACAAGATTCTTAGCTCTTTTTCCAGAGCACACTATGTTTTACCCACAAGTCACTCACAGCTGTGCAGTACCCAGATTAATGAATCTGCCCATCATGCTGCAAACCACTGCTGGCTAGGAACACTGTTGAGTTTTCAATTTTTCATCACAAGAAGGCTTTAAGAAAGAAAAAAACCTTCCAATTCTATATGCTTGGTTTGAGTTGCAAGGCTGATATTAAGAAAGGAAAAAAAAACCAGTATTTTTCTTTTCAAAAGTTCTTCCTTTAATGGAATATGCTGTTTGAAGGCTTCTGTCCAAGTCTCTGGAGTCTATAAGCACTGAGACATTTCTGGATTTCTCATCTCTTGGTTTTCAGAAAATGCTGAGACGCATAGAGGCTTGCACTTCGCCTCCAGCACAGCAGCACTGTCTCACTGTCCTTCCATTTCTGTGTGGTCTTTTAAGGAAGGGATAATTGCCCTGTGGCTTCCTCGCTACTATTCATCCATTCAACAAATATTTATTTAATATTTACCTTACACCAGACTTTTTAATGTGTATTTCATTTTATTAGCCAAAATAAAACTAAAAGGCAAAATCAAAACAGAGTAGACTCATTATGTGAGTTTTAAAACTTTGAATCGAGGAGGTTTTGTTTTGTTTTCTAGCACCAGGTCAATGGGAGGCTGTATCAAGTGGGTGGCATGCAAAGGGGCAGTGAGGGAATCTACTCTTCTCTTAGTTCTTTAAGTTTAGGACGCAGGAGAAATGCATACAGTGAGCTGCACCTCACATTTTCCCTCCCTGTAACTGAGCTTCTAGGCACCATCCCAAACATCCTGTTTCACCCCATTCTTTCATTTTCTCAGGTTCAAATCCTTAGAGATCCTTGACACAACCTTCAAAAATATCCAGACTCCAAACAAAGCTTGTGCGATTTCCCATCACACTGTAATCTAAATCACCACCATTTCTACCCTGGTTGCTCAAGTAACCTTCCTGATTTTGGTGCTAACATCGTCCTACTCTCAAGGGTGCCCAGAGTACTCCAGGGCCACTCCTCTAACCACTCCCCCTTGCCTTTCCAATATGTAAGTACTGAAAACAAATTCTTTCCAATACTGTAGAAGGCTCTAGATCAGTGGTTCTCAACTTGTGGATTAGAACCCCCTTGTGGATGGGTCACATATCAGATAGCGAATGCTTGCATTATGAACCATAGCAATAGCAAAATTACAGTTATGAAGGAGCAATGAAATAATTTTATGGTTGGAGGTTCCCATAGCATGAGGAACTGTATTGAAGGGTTGCAGCATCAGGAAGACTGAGAACCCTGCCCTAGATGGTCTGCAGCATCAGGACGGTTGAGAACCCTTCCCCAGATGGTCTGCAGCATCAGGACGGTGGAGAACCCTGCCCCAGATGGTCTGCAGCATCAGGAGGGTGGAGAACCCTGCCCCAGGTGATCTGAAGCATCAGGAAGGTTGAGAACCCTGCCCCAGATGGTCTGCAGCATCAGGAGGGTGGAGAACCCTGCCCTAGATGGTCTGAAGCATCAGGAAGGTTGAGAAAACTAAATTAACAGGATATAGCAAGCACTGGTTCTTAATATCCCTTAATGTAAATGGACTCAACTCACCTATAAAAAGGCACAGGCTAACAGACTGCATACGAAAATAGAATCCATCTTTCTTCTGTATACAAGAAATGCATCTCAACCTCAAAGACAGACATCGTCTCAGAGTAAAAAGTAAAATCCATCAAGAGGAAATTTCAATACTGAACGTCTATACCCCAAATACAAGGGCACCCTCATATGTCAAAGAAACACTTCTAAAGCTTAAATCATATATTAAACCACACACACTAATAGTGAGAGATTTCAACACTCCCTTCTCACCACTGGACAGGTCAATCAGACAAAAAATGAACACAGAAATAAGAGAACTAGCAGATGTTATGACTCAAATGGACTTAACAGACATCTATAGAATATTCCATACAAGCAGAAAAGAATATACCTTCTTCTCAGCATCTCGTGAGACCTTCTCAAAAATTGACCTCATACTCAGTAACAAAACAAACCTCAACAAATCAAAAAAAATTGGAATAACCCAATGTAACTTATCAGATCACCATGGTCTAAAACTAGAAGTCAACAGCAATACTAATTCCAGAAAACCCACAAACACATGGAAATTAAACAATGCTCACCTGCATCATCAATGTGTAAAGCAAGAAATAAAGGGGGAAATTAAAGACTTCCTAAAATTCAATGAAAATGACCACACAACATACCCAAATTTATGGGACACAATGACAGCAGTGTTAAGAGGAAAGTTCATAGCACTAAACACCTACATAAAGAACCTGAAAAAATCCCACACTAGTGAATTAATAGAACATTTGAAAACTTTAGAACAAAAAGACACCTAAGAGAACTAGAAGGCAGGAAATAATCAAATTGAGAGCTGAAATCAACAAAATAGAAAAAAGAAAACAATACAAAGAATCAATGAGACAAAGAATTGGTTCTTTGAGAAAATCAACAAAATAGACAAACCTTTATCTAAACTAACCAAAAGGCAGAGAGAGAGAATATCCAAATTAACAAAATCAGAAATGAAAAGGGGGACATAACAACAGATATGGAGGAAATACAGAGGATCATCAGGTCATATTTTGAAAAACTGTACTCCACAAAATTGGAAAACTTAAAGGAATTGGACAACTGGATGAATATCACTTACCAAAGTTAAATCAAGACCAGATAAGCAAATTAAACAGACCTATAACTGCTGAAGAAATAGAAACAGTCATCAAAAGTCTCCCAACCAAAAAAAAAAGCCCAACACCAGCTGGTTTCAGCTCAGAATTCTACAAGACTTTCAAAGAAGAACTAATACCAATACTCCTCAAATTACTCCACAAAACAGAGGGAACATTGCCAAACTCTTTGTATGAGGCTAAAATTACCCTGATATCCAAATGACAGAAAGACATTACTAAGAAATGAATTACAGACCAATCTCACTCATGAACACTGAGGCAAAAATACTAAATAAAATACTAGTAAATTGAATCCAAGAACACATCAGAACCATCATCCACCATGACCAAGTCAGCTTCATCCCAGTGATGCAGGAATGGTTCAGCATATGAAAATCTGTCAATGTAATCCACCATATAAACAAGCTGAAAAATAAAACCACATGATCATCTCTTTAGATGCAGAAAAAGCATTTGACAAAATACAACATCCCTTCATGTAAAGGTCTTGGAGAGAGCAGGGATACAAGGAACATACCTAAACATAATTAAGGCAATATACAGCAAGCCAACAGCCAACATCAAACTAAATGGAGAGAAACTCCCAGCAATTCCACTGAAATCAGGAACAAGACAAGGTTGTGCACTCTCTCCATATCTATTCAATATAGTTCTTGAGGTCCTAGCTAGAGCAATAAGACACCAAAAGGAGATCAAGGGGATACAAATTGGAAAAGAAGAAGTCAAACTCTCACTGTTTGCTGTTGATATGATAGTTTACATAAGTGATCCCAAAAACTCTACCAAGGAACTTCTACAACTCATAAACACTTTCAGCAATGTAGCAGGATACAAGATTAACTCAAAAAAATCAGTAACCCTCTTGAAAACAGATGATAAAAGAGCTGGGGAAGAAATCAGAGAATCAACACCTTTCACAATAGCCACAAATAGCATAAAATATCTTGGGGTAACTCTA
The DNA here is from genome assembly GCA_004026605.1 of Ondatra zibethicus. Taxonomy (NCBI): domain Eukaryota; kingdom Metazoa; phylum Chordata; class Mammalia; order Rodentia; family Cricetidae; genus Ondatra; species Ondatra zibethicus. The sequence continues at coordinate 139,701 of PVIU01002485.1, read as the reverse complement.
ACCAAACAAGTGGAAGACTTGTATGACAAGAACTATAAATCTTTGAAGAAAGAAATTGAAGAAGACACCAGAAAGTGGAAAGATCTCCCATGCTCTTGGATAGGCAGAATTAACATAGTAAAAAATGGCAATCTTACCAAAAGCAATCTACAGATTCAATGCAATGCCCATTAAAATCCCGGCAAAATTCTTCAAAGACCTTGGAAGAACGGTACTCAACTCCATATGGAAAAGCAAAAAACCCAGGATAGCCAAAACAATCCCGTACAATAAAAGAACTTCTGGGGGCATCACAATCCCTGACTTCAAACTCTACTACAGAGCGACAGTACTGAAAACAGCCTGGTATTGGCATAAGAACAGACAGGAGGACCAATGGAACTGAATAAAAGACCCGGATATCAATCTACACATCTTCCAACACCTGATCTTTGATAAAGAAGCAAAAAAATATCAAATGGAAAAAAAGAAAGCTTATTTAACAAGTGGTGCTGGCATAACTGGATATCAACATGTAGAAGAATGAAAATAGACCCGTATCTATCACCATGCACAAAACTCAAGTCCAAATGGATCAAAGACCTCAACATAAAGCCAGCCACACTGAACCTTATAGAAGAGAAATTGGGAAGTACACTTGAACGCATTGGCACAGGGAACCACTTCCTAAATATAACCCCAGCAGCACAGACACTGAGAGAAACAATTAATAAATGGGACCTCCTGAAACTGAAAAGCTTCTGTAAAGCAAAGGACATGGTCAACAAGACAAAATGACAGCCTACAGAATCGGAAAAGATCTTCACTAACCCCACATCAGACAGAGGTCTGATCTCCAAAATATACAAAGAACTCAAGAAATTGCACACCAAAAGATCACATAATTCAATTAAAAAAATGGAGTACAGACCTAAATAGAGAACTCTCAACAGAGGAATCTAAAATGGCTGAAAGACACTTTAGGAAATGTTCAACATCCTTAGTCATCAGAGAAATGCAAATCAATACAACTCTGAGATTCCATCTTTTACCTGTAAGAATGGCCAAGATCAAAAACACTGATGACAACTTATGCTGGAGAGGTTGTGGGATAAAGGGAACACTTCTGCTGGTGGGAATGCAAGTTAGTACAACCCCTTTGGATGTCAGTGTGGTGATTTCTCAGAAAATTAGGAATTGGAGGCAAACAGGATTGCTGGGCAAAAGAAATTTTGTCCGATGGATGGAGATGGAGACAGAGACCCACATGCACACCAGAGCAATGGATTGAGCTCCCAAGGTCCAGTCGAAGAACAGAAGGTGGGAGAAGATGAGCAAGGAAGTCAGGACCGCTAGGGGTTGATCCACCCACTGAGACAGTGTGCCTGATCTAATGGGAGCTCACCAAATCCAGCTGGACTGGGACTGAATGAGCATGTGATCAAGCTGGACTCTCTAAATGTGGCTGCCAATGGGGGCAGAATGAGAAGCCATCAACAATGACACTAAAACCTATCTCCTCTGCATGTATTATCTTTTTGGGAACCTAGTCGATTTGGATGCACACCTTCCTAGGACGGGATGGGGGGGAGGGCCTTGGACTTCCCACAGGGCTGGGCACCATGGCCTCTTTTAAGGAAGCAGCGGGAGGGGGGGCAGTGGGAGGGGACTGGGAGAAGGGGAGGAAATGTAACTCTTTTTTTAATGGAAAAATAAAAGAATATGGGAAAAAAATTAAAAAAAATAAATAAAATAAAATAAGCCATTTTAAAAAAAAAGACCCAGTAATACCACTTTGGGGTATATATCCAAAGGATACTCAATCATGCCACAAGGACATGTGCTCAACTATGTTCATAGCAGCTTTATTTGTCATAGCCAGAACCTGGAAACAACCTAAATGCCCCTCAATCGAAGAATGGATAAGAAAAATGTGGTACATTTACACAATGGAGTACTACACAGCAGAAAAAAATAACATCTTGAATTTTGCAGGAAAATGGATGGAGCTAGAAAACATTATTTTAAATGAGGTAACCCAGACACAGAAAGACAATTATCACATGTACTCACTCATAGGTGGTTTTTAAACATAAAGCAAAGAAAGCCAGCCTACAATCCACAATCCCTGAGAATTTGGACAACAGTGAGGACACTAAGAAAGACTTAAAAAATATAATCTACATGGGATGTAGAATATAGAAAAAGACAAGATCTCCTGAGTAAGTTGGGAGCATGGGGACCTAGGGGAGGATTGAAGCTGGGAGGGGAAAGGCAGGGAGGGGAGCAGAGAAAAGTGTAGAGCTCAATAAATATCAATAAAAATTTATAAATAAAAAAAACTATTTCCAGGGGTCATGGAGGGAAGAAGAAGAAGAAGAAGAAGAAGAAGAAGAAGAAGAAGAAGAAGAAGAAGAAGAAGAAGAAGAAGAAGAAGAAGAAGAAGAAGAAGAAGAAGAAGAAAAGGAATTAAAAGAAAGCTTTTAATTAGGGAAGGAAATCAACAACAGAAAACCGATGCAAATGCCATTGAAGGAGAGGGGGCAAGTTCCAGTCCTACCAAGTAGCAGAACTCGGCAGCTTTGGCCATATGGTTCTGGATTTAGAAACAAGGATACAAGAAGGGGGGTTTAGAGTCTCACTTCATGTCTAAGGAAAGATGCTGAGCCCAGGACAACATCAGGGGTGTTCCTATATGGAGTCTCGCAGAAGGTATTGCAAGAGGCTGTGAAGTTGAAGCCTGGATTGTCTTGGAGAACCCAAGATGTTAGAGATGCCAGAGTTGTGTGATACCTGCCAAGGAGAGCTGCAGACTGGGTATGGAACCAGGCCAGCAGAGAAGCTGAAAGAAGTTGGAGTTCTGAAGGATGATTTGACATCAGACATGGAGATGTTGAATTTGGAGTTTACCCTGCTAGATTTAGATCTCATTTTGGTCTGGTATTTCCTCACCATACTCCCTTTCCCGCCTTTTTGGATAATAATGTGTATTTTGCACTGAAAGTATGTGGTACGCTTTTTTACTTTGGTTGTATGGTCTGTGTAAGGGAAGGAGGTTACAGTTAAAAGATTGCTGTGAGCCTCAGAAGAGGTTTTTAAATTGTTGAGATTGTGATAAACTATGAAGACTTTTGAAGTTGGACTAAATGCATTTGGATTATGATATGGCTATAAGCTTATGGGGCCCAGGGACTGGAATGTGATGGTTTGAATAAGAATTGTCCCCATAGTCTTACACATTTGAATGTTTGGTCACTAGGAAGTGGAACTGTTTGATAGGATAAGGTGTGGCCTTGTTGGAGGAAGTGTGTTACTGGGGGTGGTCTTTGTGGTTTCAAAAGTCCATGCCAGAGCTAGTCCTGTTTTCTCTGCCTGTAGACCAGAATGTAGCTTTACATTTCCAGGACCGTGCCTGCCGTGCCCGCCACCACACTTCCCATGGTGAGGATAATGAACTAAGCCTTGGAAACTGTAAGCAAGCCCCAATCAAATATTTTGTCTAAGAGTTGTCATAGCTATGGTGTCCCCTCATAGCAATAGAACAGCGACTAAGACAACACTTACAATCAAGGTTTTTACTTTAGAGCCTAAATTCATGGTGTCAATGAACTAATAAGATTACACAAACAGTTCTGTGTTCATATTTGCATTTTGAAGTAGAGTACCTAGATTTTACTACTACTCCAATAATGATTTTTTTTAAATCCACAATCTTTTTGCATCAACTCCCTTTCTAGGAAAGGTTTGGCCACACCTGGCATAAAAAATTACCTTGTGATTCTAACTTCTCAAGCTAAGAACCGAAAATGTTGAGACTCCTGTCTTTGACTGTGTCTCTGTCCTGTTACTCTTCATGACACTTGCCATGAAATTTGCTGTGCTGATACAAGAATGACCTTCAAATAGTGTATCCTCAACATCTTCTAAGTTTTATTCCATCTTGACTCAAATTGCACATTTAGTTGGCCAGGATGAGATTATATTTTAACTGAGATGTTAGAAAGTATTATGTCTGCCTGGTGTAGCAAGGAAAGGCACGTGTCCTCATGCCAAATACCTCATAATGTCATGCAGCACACTTAAGCATTGCATGAAACCAAGTAAGTCTGTTGAGTGTTAACATTACAATAGTTTAATGGGTCATTGTAGAGGTTTATAAGACTGTAGTTAACCGATTTTTTTTTTTACTTCTTGGGAAATTAATAAGAACCTAGGCTTCCTCTTTCAATAATTTAGAAGAAATATCTTCTTGACATTTCTTTCTTGAGAATCTTACCACTGAGCAAGGGAGGAGCTTGGAGTTTAATTTAATGTTGGCAAACTACTAATCAAAATTGCTGCTTAATCACCCCATTCTCCAATTAATCTGTGCAAAGTAGTTTCAGTACATGGAGTGGATACATTTTCTGCTAAATTAATTTGAATGATGTCTTAGTTCTGCAAGTTGCTTTTCGGCACTTGATGTTATTGATCTTTTAAACCATAGGGGACTAAAGCAACGGGTGGGGTGCTGACTGCTGACAGACCTTTGTAAGAGAAAAAGAAAAAGCCTTAAATTAGCTGAATTGCCTTAGCTGGTGTGACTAGTGGTTAGTCATAAAAATAAACTCCCTCTGCCCAGTATGGTGACACATGCCATGCCTTTAGCCCAGATCTCAGGAGGCAGAAGTAGGTGGATTTCTGTGAGTTCAAGGCCAGCCAGGTACATAGAGCAAATTTCAGGCCAGCCACAGTTCCATTATGAGAGCTGGTCTCAAATAAACCAATGCATGAAAAGTGCTCTCTCAGTAAAACCTTTAGAAACAAGCTTGTCTGACTTGACTTTTGTGGTGTGTGTGCGTATTCAATAATTTGAGACCACAGAGTAAAATTTATATCAGCAATTAGACACGGCTCCTAGTTTTGCTGTTTTTTTCTCCTTTTGAACTTTAGAGGCACAATTGTATTTGTTGTACGTAAATTCTGTCCTCAGTATGCTGTCTGTCTTATTTTATTTTTATTTTTCCCTTTCAACCCCATTGTTTACTCCATTTATTGACTGCCACTTTAACAGCCAGTTAATTGTTTGTGCCCTTGGATGTGCATATCTCTTTAAGAACCACATTACTGAATGTACTGCTTTGATCACATTCAGAGAGTCTGGTTTGATCATATGCTCATTCAGTCCCAGTCCAGTTTTTACTCTATTACTTTTTCTACAAGTTTAATATTTATTTTATTATCTTTACTCCTTTAATCTATGACTGTCTGTACTCTGACTCTTTAAAGACTTTGTTTTATTTTTTTAAAAAACCATTTACTTCTTTTTATAATGCTCTGTATTCTTTTTCTTCTCTCTCACAAGCCTATGTACATTTATCCAACACTGTGACCCATTTAGAAGTCTTTCAGGTCTGAATCTGTTCTATTGTGCATATGGAATTATTTACTGTCTTGGAGAGCTTTTAAAATGGTAAGCAGCTTGGTTGCAGTGGCTCTGGATGCTGTCTCCACCTCTTTCCACTTTCAAAATGTTGGAGGTACCATTATTGCCAGCTCTGGGACCACCAGGTAGGAGCTGTGCTCAGCACTTTAACTCTGAGAATAAGCATGCAGCACATATGCCCTTTTTATCTGAGTAGTAGCTAGATATGGCTGAACATTTCTTCATATAACCATCAGTTATTTGAATTTTGCCCCATTTTCTCCATCACTTCTAAAGACAGGTGTTTTTGCTGCTGTTGATATAATGATTCTATATTTTCATTTAAAAAGTTCTTGAATGTTCATTCTAGTGTTAGAGACAGTCCATATGACTTTCTTCCAATGCCTTCTTCACCTATCCTATTTTGGTGGTGCTCATTCAATAAAAATCTTTATATTTTATATTATCATAGTATTTGGTTTGAAAAAATGCTACTGTTATAATGAAATCAGGAAATAATGCTTTATATTTTACTCTATTACTCTTTCATTTTTACCTTGGATATCTTGATCTTGAAGTTATTTGGAGTATGCTGTATGCTGTAAAAAGGAGAGCTGATTGCTTTCTCTTGTGTGGCGGGCCGGCTCTGCTGCTGTCGTTTACAATCATCTGTTTCTCTTCTCTGACTTGTGATGCTTCTGCAATGGGATAACAGTTTCATATGATCAGGGCTCGGTTTGTTTGTAAGTTTTCTGTTCTACCACAGAAGTCTATGAAGTTTTGTTTTTGTTTTCCGTTGAGTCAGCAATATGTCTTAAGTCTGTACATCAATACACATTGCTCTTCCATTCTCAAGTTGCCTGCTAGCTATTTAAGGACTTCTATTTTTCCACAAAATCTTATAGTCAAATGGTTAAATTCCTCAAAATATATTGCTAGAAAGTGAACATTCTGAAGTTAATATTAGGAGAGGAAATATGTTATATAATTAGACATTTTACCTATTTACTCGGATTTTCTTTTAGACTCTTAAATTTTAAGTTTGAATAGTTTCCAGAGGTTTTGTCCCTTAAATACTAAAGTGAGTTACTAGGGCTATAGTTTTGCTTGTTAATGGAAATGATGCCTTCTTCATGTTGTTTGTGCTAAATATCGTTGATCAAAATTTTAAGTAAATTTTGAATGGATAATTAATACTTCTAACATTTTGTCTGTGAAAATCTTGACATTTAAAAAGTTTTGAAGCCATTACAATTAATTGTTGCTTGTTTGTTTCTAATTTTCTCCTTCCCTCCTATTCCCTTTCTTCTCCCCTCTCCTCTTTTTAAGATGTGGTCTTGCTATATCCGAGAGTAGTTTTGAACTCCTGGTCTCAAGTGCTGGGGGGTATCTGTGTCACCATTTCTGGATTTTATTTTGTACTTTTATATTATTATTTAGCCAATATTCAAAGAGTTCTATAAAAAATAAAGTCATAATTATGGATGTCTGCCTCCAAGTGTCTTTATGAAATGCCATGTTGGTTGTAGACTTTTAGTTAAGAAGTTTTATTTAGGGGGAGCATAGTCATTCTAGTTTTTTTTTAAAGCAGTCTTTATTTAAAATTTTTCTATAGCTTACACTCCATAGTGGGTTATTTTTCTATATTAATTCCCTAATGTTAAGATTCTCTTAAACTGTCACCTTTATATTCCCAGGCTAAAATTGAATTGGTCACCAAATTTCTTAATATACAGACATCATAATAGAACCTTCAGTGCATCCCAATGGTCTATATGATAAAGGCTTTCTTTCCAGCTAGGCAGTGTTGAAGCAGGGTCTTTAGAGGTGGGTCGACTGGGAAGTCTTTGGGTTGTTGGGGTCGTGCTCATGAAGTGAGGGTAAATGATGCCTGGTGTCTTCTCCTTCACTCCCCAGCAGACAGCAGAGATTTTGTCAGCACAACTTCACATTATGATATGTTGCCATAGATCAAAAGCTCATTTGTTAATAATGTATAGAACTAAAATAAACAACTCCCTTATTAATTGCTCTTCTTAGATATTTATTATAGTTATACAGAACTGTAGGATAGTACCCAACTTAATGAAAGTTCCATCTACAATTTTACAACTTTACAGGAGGCAGAATGCGTATGTGGTCGATGGAAAGCCCAATGTGACGTACAATGGACCATCACAGTTGTGAGCAGCAGTGAGGAACGGCAGCCCCGAGTCAGTCACAGTACACTTCGGACATGCTACAGCTTCCTGCGTAAAACCAGGATGCTTTGGTGAAAGAATTAATCATTTCTTCAACATGATATATTTTCAGATGGCAGAGCGTTTCACAGAACGCAAATGGTGAACTGAGCAGCATCTGTACTGACAACCTAACCACCTTAGACTTTTCTCATTTGCAATCATAAGTGAGGCACATCTACATAAGTTCCCTTGTACTGTTTTCTTTGATTTAATGTATTAACTGTGCAAAATACTAGGTGTCTGAGCTGTTTTTTCTTGTTGGTTAAGTCAGGGTCTTGCTAGCATTACAAGCATTGTTAACACAGTTTCCCTTCCTTTTCTCCCTTCTGGAATAACTCATGCAAAGTTTAGTAGTTCTTTACTAATTCAGTAAAGCAACTCTAAAGTTAAAATGTTTTAATTGCTATAAAAAGGGAATTGCATTAATGTCTTTAGATGTATGCTATTTAATTCATTTATGATCTAACCTGTTCTTTTAACTCCCCCTCTTGTCATCTCCTCTTGTACTTATTATTTGAAATCTTCTTCGAGATGTTGTTGATGATTGTTTTAAATTTTCATAATATTATACCTGTGTGTGATTTTGTTTTATCATCTATTTGTGCCCCTCTATGTTTTTTTTAATTACTACATTTATTAAATTGGGGCATATGCATATCACAGAGGGCAGAAGACAATCTGTAGGAGTTAGTTCTCATTTTGTATCGTGTGAGTTCCAGGGATTGAAGTCTAGACATCAGGCTTGGTCACAAGTATGCCCCCTCCTTTTTTTTTAATTGAAAGTAATGTTGTTGTTTTTTTCCAAATAGTATATTTTGATCATGGTTTCCCTTCTCACTTCTCCTCTCAGATCTTCTCCACCTCTACAGACACCCAACTCCATGCCCCTACTCACTTTAGAAAACAAACAGTTCTTGAATGGAAAAAATAAAACAAAACAATGTATGGAAAAAAGAGTATTTATTTCAGTCTGAATTTAAATAAATGGCATGATATGTTAAAAAAAAAAAGAAAACAAACAGGCTGTCAATTTGACACAAGCTAGGGTTATCTGAAAGGAGGAAATCTCAACTGAGAAAATGCCTCTATAAGATATGGCTGTAAGACATTTTTTTTTTTTAGTTAGTGACTGATGTGGGCTGCCCCAGTCCATGTGGGTGGTATCAACCCTGAGCTGGTTGTCCTGGGTTCTACAAAAAAGGAAGCTGAGCTAGCCATGATGAGCAAGGCAGCAAGCAACACTCCTCCATGGCCTCTGCATCAGCTCCTGCCTCCAGGTTCTTGTACTGTCTGAGTTCTAGCTTCCTTCAGTGATGAACTGTGATGAGGAAGGGTAAGCCAAATAAACGCTTTCCTCCAACAATTTGTTTTGGTCATAGCATTTCATTACAGTAAGAGTAACCGTAACCAGGATACAGGCAGTTAATTTTAAAAAAGGATAAAACAAGGCAAACATGCATAAGAAGAAAAAAACAAGAAAGAAAAAGCATGAGAAACACATGCACACAAAACCCATAAAACCACAAAATTGGAAACCATAATAGATAAGCAAAAAACTCCTAAGGTAAAGACCGTGTAGTCAAAACTTTGTAAGAGAAAACACCTCTGAAAAATACTACTGAGTTCATTTTGGGCTGCTAGGGGTGGGGCCTGGCTTTCCGTAAGTAAGGTTTTTATACTCAGTGAGATTCCACAGGAGAAAACTAATTTTTCCTTTGCGAGTAGCTATCCATTGTAGACAGTTTCTGGGATAGTGGTAAGGGCTTGTGTCCACTTCTGCTCTCACAGCTGGGACCCCTGGCTTGACCCGTACAGGTCTTGTGCAAGCTGCCACCGTCTCTGTGAGCTCATATATGTGCCAGTCCTGTTGTGTCTGGAAGGCAGGGTTTCCTCGGTGGCCCCCATCGCCATTGGCTCTTACAATCTTTCTGCATCCTCTTCTGCATGGTCTTTTGATCCCTGAGAGGCAGGGTTTGATGAAGACATTCCATTTAGGATTGAGTATTCCAAAGTCTCTCACTCTCTGCATATTGTCCAGTTGTGGGTCTCTGTATTAGTTCCTGTCTCTTGCAGAAGGAAGCTTCTCTGATGCTAGCTGAGTGATCCACTTATCTCTGGGTATGCCAGAATGTCATTAGGAGTCATTTTATTTCTATGTTCCTTTAGCACAACAATAATAATTGTTTTCTTCTTAGAGCCATGGCCTCTCCATTCTCAGGTTCTTGGCCCCTGAGCAGTGTCGGGCATAGGTTACATTCATGGAATCAGTGGCTGGTTACTCCCACAACCTTTATGTCACGATTGCACCAGCATACCATGCAAAAAGGTCACCATTGTAAATCGAAGGGTTTGTAACTGGGTTAGTATTTAGCTTTCTCCTCTGGTGGTGTGCATAATACCTTCCAAGTACCATGAATACTAGTCAGTAGGGGAGAAGACTTTAGTTAGGTACCAGTTTGTCTTTCCTGTGTTCCATGAGATACATATATGTTGTCTTTAACAGTAGGGCTTTACCATCAGTTCATGGAGAGCAACCAATAGCCTTGGAAATAGCCTGAGTTGTTTATGGCTTCTACCAGGCCCCATTGACCAGTAGCTCAGTTAGACATAACACATTCCTACCACTGGAGATTTCATTGGTATCAACAGAGGTCTAGTTGGGGCTTTGTCTTCCCTGTTATTTGGTGATTCAATTTAGATTTCTCTCATCTCTGTATATTTCTAAGATGCTTCTATCGTAGTAGGTTTCCATATGGTGCTCAGGTGGCTCTTCACGTTCCTCTCACTCCACATCCTCAGCAGCATGAGCTATCATTTGTATTATTGATCTAAGCCATTCTGACAGGGTAAGATGAATCTCAAAGTAGATTTGATTGGCATTTCCCTGATGACTAAGGGTGTTGAAGCCTAAGTGTTTCTCAGCCATTTGAGTTTCCTCTGTTGAGAATTTTTCTGTTTAGATCTGTACCTCATTTTTAAATTAGGTTATTTGTTTTCTTGATTTCTAGCTTTTAGAGAACTTTAAATATTTTAGATATTGACACTGTTATTTAATTGGTAATGATCTTTTCCCATTCTGTAGGCTGTTGCTTTGCCTGAGTGATAGTGTTCTTTGCCGTACAGAAGCTTTTGAGTTTCATGAGGTCCCATTTATTAATTGCTGAACTCAGTGCCTGTGCTACTAGTATTCTGTTCAGAAGGTTTTTCCCTGTGTCAATGACTTCAAGACTTTTCCCCATTTTACCTTCTACCTTGTTCATTGTATCTGGCTTATGTCAAGGTCCCTGATTCATTTGGAATTAAATTTTGTGCAGGGCAATAAATATTGATCTGTGTTCTTCTGCACGCAGCCATCCATTTTGACCAGCACCATTTGTTAATGATGCTGTCTTTTCTACAGTGTGACCACAGGCATCTTTACCTGCTGAGCCATCTCACCAGCCTATTGACTATCTGCATTTTTCATTTAAGGTCTTATACATTTTTCTAATTTTGAAAACTTTTGCTTACTCTGTCCTCAAATATTTGTTTTCCTCCATTTATTTATTTATTCCCCCCCTTTCTCAGGACTCCTATTCTATAGATATTAGCTCTTTTAAAAGACCACAGAATGTGTGTATTCTGTATATCCTACCCTCTGTTGCTAACATATTCCTGTTTGTTTTCTTGGGAAAGTATACAGAAACTGCAGATACAGTTCAACTCTCATCCTTCAATGCCTTGTCACTGATCATTCTTATAATGATCTATGTCTCTTTTGTGCACTTCATAATTTTTCTTTTCTAAAGATTTCTATTGTGCTTTAAACACCTTTGTTCTATTTTGCACATCATCTGTGCTCCATCTAGTACAGATTGTTCTGTTTATCTTGTTTTCTGGTACTTGAACCTTAAGGAACTCCTTTCTTGACTAACAGTGTTTCTCAGTAAAGTAGGAGAAAGCTAGGCTCTGTTTTCCTCACCAGAGTGTGCCTGACAGTGGAAAGGGAGTGTTCCTCAAGGAGGAATGACTTGGGTATTATAAGTCACATCCTGTGACTCATTCTGTGTTCTCGCTGCCACCTCCTAGTCTCCCACTTTCAACCCTCCCTATAGCTTAGCTAATGGGAGCACTCTTTATCAAGAGAGCTGTGAACCCTGTCATGTCTTACATAGTGCATAGAGCGAGGAGAGAGAAGAGAGAGCAACCTTAAGTCCTGGCCTCTCTCATTTGCTCTAGTGATTCCCCCCAGGGACTTCTCCATGGTTTGATCAGGAGCACAGGAAAGCATCTGCTGTGGAGTGCCATGACCCTCTCTCTGGGACAACGCTTTCTGTTGAATCTATGAGATTCCTTGTCAAGGGGTGCAGATCCTTAATCTACTTAACTCCTGTTTGACATCTCCCATAAAGGAAAATCAGAGACTAGTTCACTCTTTAGAAAGACCAGCCAGGTACTTTTCTGAAAGCACATTAAGACCGAGACTTTCTTCCAGAAAGTCCTAGCTCCACAGTGCCAGAAGAGGGTGTGTGGGTGACTTGAGGTGGTGGCACAGTTTGAGAAATAACTTAGCTAGGGCTAGCATGACAAGATGAGCTTCACCAATTCTGTTGCCATCCGGAGTGCAGACGAATTTTCCTTCATTCTCTCTTTCTTCCTGTTCCACCTCTTCTCCTTCCCTCCCTCTCTCCCTCCCTCCCTCCCTCCCTCCCTCCCCCTCTCTCTCTTGTGTGTACACACACACGTCTGTGTGTGTGCGTGTGTGTATGCATGCACATACATGTGTGTGTGTACACACACAGGTGAATCTCCTTTCTCTCTCTCTTTTTAATCTCCTTCCATTTCTGCATGTAAACTAGTTAGTACCTACTTGGCCACAGTAGTATGAATCCACCTAGTGGGACTTAAATGAAAGAATATTTTCGGAGGGAAGTTTGGTGAAAGGACAGGGAGAAACTCTTTCCACTATAGCCTGAGGACTATGTTTAGACAAGAAAGACTGATTTGACTCTGAAATAAAAATGTTGCCATGCAATTTTTTCAACAACAAAAGGTAGACTTATAAGCAAAACTCTATGATTCTCTTTGTTCTTCTAATTATAATGTCCCCTCCGATTTCACTTATTGTACTTCTTGCCAGAGCAAGCCAGATAATTGAATAAAGACAGCCAGATTAGTCTCTCCAAACTATCTATTGTCTACTGATGAAAAAGATCACCAAAAATATACAGTCCATTTTTATTTCCTCCTAAACAGAAATGTGCAGGGAACTACTCAGAAAATGTTATTTTATTTGCATTCAGCATTTATGTAAATTCACAAGAATAAGTGGTTTTCAATGACATCATTCTCCTTCCTTTCTTTGTAAGTCGATAATTAACTGTCGGGTACACTTTCCAAAAGGAGGATTTCACCAAATAAGGGGTTTTGTGAAAGCAGATCACAAAGCAAGCAGCACACAATGAACAGAGAGAAATAAATTTGCCCCCCCCAGGAAGGGATATATCGAAGTAACTGTGCCTTAGAAATAATAGTTACTCATTATTTTGTATTTTCTTTTTCAGATCTTGCCAGGAGAGTCCAAAGAAAAATGGTTTTCAACCTCTGGTTCAATGGATGAATTTGAAATGAGAATGAGAGACGCTGTTAATCTTGGCTTCTGCTCAGAGCCCCGCCTGTTATCACTCCTCATTCTCCACGTAGACTCTTCCCTGGCCAGGCAAGACAATGAAGTCATCCATCCTTAACAGATTATGTGCTTTCCCTGGCTTCAGTGCGCAGCAGACTGCAGGGACAGACCCAGGAAGCAAGCAGCAGATCAAGGAATTGTCTGTCAAGACAGCAGAAACACGGTGGGAACTGTTTATGCTAATGGGAGCAATTTTTCCTAGATTTCACACAAAACCAGACTACAAAACTCTGTGAGCACATGGCAGAAATGATCCAAGGATTTAGCTTTCCTGTTTACCATCACATGTACTTGCTTCTCCTCTTTCTGGACTTGACAGTCAGGCCTTAGTTTGAGTTGCCTCAGCTGTCCTTCCTGCTTCATCCCACTGTATTTTTATCGAATGCATGTTGTAGGAGGCCACCCAGACTCCCAAAATAACCACAAAGAAACTGTATTAATTAAATCACTGCTTGGCCTATTAGCTCTAACTTCTTATTGGCTAGCTTTTACATCTTAATTTAACCCATCTCCATTAATCTGTGCATCACCACAAGGTCGTGGCCTGCCAGCGAAGTTTCAGCACATCTGTCTCTGGCAGTGGCTCCATGGCTTCTCCTTCTCCCAGCATTCAGTTTAGTTTTCCCCCACCTAGTTAAGTTCTGCCTTGCTATAGGTCCAAAGCAGTTTCTTTACTAATCAATGGTATTCTCAGCATACAGAGGGGAATCCCACATCAAATGCACTCTTACTTCCAGACTCAAATTGTCTGCTTGTTTGACTGTTATGTCTGTTTTGCCAAATGGGTGTCCTTTCTCCCTTTCCACACCTCCATACACATATGTAGACTTGTGGCTACTGTATTAACTCCCTCAAAGACCACTAAAGATGCCTATGATGAACTCCAGTGAATGACTTTACCATCTAGTTCACTGTAATCATCTTGATGTTTGACAATGATAATACATTCTGAAATACCTTCTATTTAGTTAGAGACAATTATATGCTACACTTGCTATCAGGCATTTTGTATGTGCGGACAAATCTTTGCATAGTTCCATAATGACCACTGAGGTGAGGACTGTTTTTGATACAGTTTTTAAAAGTACAAAATAGTGACATGTGAAGGGGTTAAGTAATTTCTCATTTCTCCAGTAGGAAGGAAGGATTCAATTCTTGTTTATGTTGACTTCACTATCCTCCATTATGACACTTCTACTCCACAAGGTAGGTTCTTATCCCTCTATAGTTACGAAACATTTTTGTCTGGATCTCTTGACACACACACACACACACACACACACACACACACACACACACATACACACACACACTTCAAGTGGATATTTTTAGGTCTAGTCTTGATATCTTCTCCAGGCTATTTCTAGAGATCCATCATTTAGCTCAAATTGACCTAGAAAAATCCCTCAGACTTAGTGGTTTACACTCAGAAACATATTTTCTCAGTTCAGGATATTGGAAGTGTGAAGTCAGCATCCCAGCATGGTATGGTCAGAGCTGAGGACTTTGAGACTTGTACACAGACGATTTCTTAATGTGTCCTCACGCAGCCTTTTATCTCTACATAAATGCAGATCTCTGCTGTGTCTTCTTATAAGGCCACTGGTTTTACTAGAATAGATTATCACTTTTATGGTATAATTTAACCCCAATGATCTCTTCAAGGCCCTTTCCAAACACAGTCATATTGCAGTCGAAACTTCAATAGGAATTTTAGTACCAGGATTGATAGCATCATTTGTGTCTAGCTCAGCCCCTTTTCCTTACGTCTAAGTCCTTGTCACACCCATTTCCCCAGATCTTCCCACAATCACTTTAGAGTCAACAAATCACAAATTTTGGGCTCATATTTTTTTGTCACCTAAATGTGATCATCCTTGTTCTCCTTCAAAAAAAAAGAAAGAAAAACTCATAGTGGTCTTTGAATTTTATCCAACCCATCTTGGTTCCCACCTGAGGACTTTGGCCTTCAAAGAATGGCTCATAATCCTCCCAACCTTTCTTTCTATTACACTACCATATCCTAATCTCCTATAACAATTACTATTGCTACACAGCAAGACACCCCAAAACTCAATCTTAAAACAATTATTTAGCATTTACCATGTGTTTGTGGGCTGGCTGGGGGGTTAACTGATTAAGGCTGCATTCAGCAAGGGCTCAGCTGCTCCTGGGCTTGCTAAACACAGATTAGCCAAGTTTTCTTCTCTTAGTGAGGATGGCATTCCGCCTAGACACACAGTATAAAGGCTTCTCAAATTTTTGTTCACATCATCCCTACTCAGATTCTAGCAACCAAAGCAAATTGCCCAGCCAAGTCAGCCAAGTCTCTAGCCAAGGGTTAGGGGACAGGCACTGAAAGTGAGAGGAGCATATACTGGAAAAAATAATGCATCCCATCATGCCTTCTCATTCATATATTACAGCACACACGCTCTCAGTGGCTCTTGGTGACTGTAGTGTAATCATGATCTATTGCTTCTAGTATACATGCCCCAGGTTGCCCTTCCATCAGTGACCACATTTGTTACAATATTAATGTGTTCTAAAGTGATGGGTTGGTTAATATCTCCAAGCACAGTTGTATTCAATGTCTTTGTCTTGTCTTTCATTGACCCTCATAATCTGGCCATTCATTTACTTAACATATAGCTTCCACTCTAATCAAATGATACCCTTCAGCATTTCATGAACATCGCTTAGTTATTCTCATCTTTGTTCATATGGCTTTTCTTGCCGGAGATGCTGTCTTCTTTTTCCAGTCCTAATGACTTCTGTACCCTAGACAATTTTTTCCAATTTATATACCTTTTAGGATATCAACCAATTTGTCATTTGTCCCAGTGAGATATCTTAGATCATTAGTTCATCCAAGAAACATTTTCTAAGTATTTACTAGGAGCCAACATTGTGCTAACAGAATAAAAGGAATTCAATCCAGGACCATATATTGATTTCTTGAAGAAGATTATGGCATCAGAGTGCTGCAAAGGTATGAACATAAGCCACATGGTGGGGGGGGGCAGCAGGACTTAAGTGCTGTCTTAGAAAAACATGGCAAGGTATTATCAGGCATCGGTGTCTATGGTGAAATCTGTGTGGTGGGAATTATCAGATAAAAATGGATTATTGAAATGCATTTAGAGTAGAAAATGCTAAGACAGGAAAGAGAGAGCCACCATCTTTGGAGAGCTGTCCATGGTTTAGAACGGTCAGAAAATTCTGTAGAAGACAGAGGATGGAAGAAAGGCTGGTAAGGAATTCACTCCAGGGAACTGGGGAGCTAGGCAGCATGTTTAGATAGGGGCATTTTTAGTGTAAAGTAAACAGTTGTGTCACTAGTTTGGGGAGCATGGTGGGAATAGCTAGCAGGCAAGGGAAAGGCAGTGGGCATGGTGAGAGAAAGAGACGGAGGCATGGACTGATAAATCAAGAAAGATACAGAGTTTCCCAGACAGATGGGTAAGGAGGATCTTCCAGCATTCCTGAAACCATCAGGCCAGCAGCCTGCTGCGTAGGGTGGGTTTGAACTGGGGTGTGCCTGGGAGGAAGGCTATGGGCCGTGTTACCCAGCTCCAGACCAGTGTGGTCATACTTAGCATAGGTAGAACCCAAAAATAGTATCATAGGCACCCGTGAGTTCTTGTCACAGTAGACCTAGAACAGTGATAATTACAGCAACCGCTCAACCCACTTTGTCTATTGGTATAATTTCTTGAAGACATGGCACACCCTGCATATGTGATGGTGCCAAACGAATAGTGTTTCACTAAGTACAAGGAAGACAGTGAGTCTCAAATTTAATAAAGCTTATGTTCTTTGCAAAGAAACTGAAGTTAATATTTTTTTAAATATCTTAAGGAATAAGATTTCCTCTGCTAAAGGAATAATCAAAATATACACTAGGTCTTAAAAATGAAAAGCTGACTTCTATAACATTTATATTAATATCAGTGATATTGGAAGAGTTGTTTTAAGAGAAAAGAATGCAGGTGGATTCGAATGACCAATTTTTCAGGAAGAGAATCCACTGAATGGTTCGCGATGTATTTAATTAGTGGTGAGGCCAGCCATCCAGGTTTACCAGTGTTGAAGGCTCTTAGCTTACCTAACACAGTCCCTGCAATGGCGATAGGCGTGCCCATAGGGACTCTGTTCAGTCTAGTTTTAAAGGTCTTAGGCTTCAAAGCTGTAATCACCTCCTTTAGAAGACTCTTCCCTACTATCATAGAAAACATGTCCGTAAGGGAAATTTGCTGATACTCAACCCATATTTTACTTGTTATAATTTCCTATTAGTCTAATTAATACCTTTCTCTGAACCATCCTTGTGAGTCATCCTTATATTTCACCTATTCCTCCGCGGCATTTTGGCCGTCACATCCCTTGCATGTGGACGGTTATTCTGTGTCTCTAGTCAGTCTTAATTGTTAGGAAATGTTTAAGCCTGTAGTACTAATAAATCAGCTCAACATATAATTAGAGGCTTAACTCTGTGAGAAGATACAACCTATTTGTTAATAATATCACTTAGGTCTTTTTAAACATTCTTGCCTAAAATAACTGAGTCAAATTAGCAAGTAGCCTTAAACAAAATGTCAAAATAACGGCCTTCTAGGACATGATGAGCCCAATTCTTTCACCAAAAGCAAAGAGCTAAGAATGTGCAATAATTTCCTGCCAGTTACTCCCAAGGCTAATTGACTCGACTTCTTCAAAACCAGCTAACGTGCAGATTGCATTAAGATTACTAATATGTGAATACATTCCTTTAATCCTCCAAATCACACACATTTTACAGATGTATGTCAAAACTGAGTAACATGCCTGGTACCACCCAGTAAATAGTGACACATCAGGCATTTTTAAAATAACATAAATTTGCATACCCTAAACCCTGACCTTTTAAAATGTAACTCACCTCACATGAGGTAGGATGATTACGGATTACTTAGCAGGCCTGAGTCTCTCCACCACACGAGAATGTCTGCTTCCCATTTTTTTTTTTTTGTCCCATGAAGCATATCGGCTTAATAAGAAGCATGTCTGTGGATTTATATGTAAAATAGCCACAAAATTCACATGTTTTACCTACTTCACTTATATCGCCCCCCCCCCTCTATGTATGTACCGTTGGGGATTCAGTGGAAAACATCCCACAGGCTCATGTTTGGGAAACTGGTCCCCGGCTGGTGCATTGTTTCGAGAGGCTGTGGAACCATGAGCAGTGAGGGTAGCAATAGTGGGCTGTTGGGACAGGCCTTGATGTTAAGATTTGCTTGTGGTTCTGAGTTCTTTGCTTCCTGCTTTACTAGGATGCGAGGAGCCGTTGTCTCATGCTCTCGCTGCTGCAGATGGAGCCACCTCAGCAGCCATGACTGTCTTCCTAACGTAACAGACTGTTTTCTCAGAATCCTTAGACTGTGCTAGTTTCCCTGTTGGCTCTGTCATAACTACTTCACTGGGAACCCCAGTAATGTACCGGCCATGAAAGGCAAGATGAGGTAGTAGTGAATTGACTGCTTCTGTCTTCCCTTCTGTCTCTGGTTCATGGCTGCTATCAAGGGGGACAGAATAGCAAACTTTCTACTGTCTACCCCACATCTTCCAGGGAATTACCGCTCTTGCTGTTGACCCTGTAGCATGGAAATTTGTTCACCTCTGCCTTGCATACATTAACGCAGAAGAAAAAAAGAGGAGAATGTCTCTGGAGCTGTTTTCCTGGAACTTTTGTTAGGTTGAGGTGGAGGCTCCGAGGGAGCATGATACTTCTTTGTTAGCACATCCTTGACTCGTGAAATCAGACTTTGGAACACATACTATGAGGCGCTATGTCTGCATCTCCTATAGCTAGGCGTGGAGGGATTTGAGCAGATCAGAACAGGAAAACTGAGAACCAGCCTGGATACCAGGAGTCAGATGGTTGTACGGTCTGTACTAACAAAGCCATTTTTCTTACAAACCACTGCCAAAAGTAATTTTTCTAGGAAAAGGTATGTTATGGATAATTTCATATTACATGGAAATCACAATATATTATATATGTATAACATATTACATATATTGTATATATAATTACATGTATATTGCATATACATGGAGAACAGTGGAACTGTGTGCTGTGTTAGGGTTAATGTATAAGGCAAAAGGGACATAGTATCAAAAGCGGTTATTGAAATACTTTTGGGGGACCGTTTATTGCACATCAAAGATAAACAGCACTAGTATAAACTTTCAATGATATTTCAATTTCTTTAATACAATAACCAGATGAAGTAGTGTACTTACATGTAGGAATCTTGCTCTAGGAAAGATAAATTCCCTTAAATACCATTGCCACACACGGTATGGCAAAAACTCTGGAATTGTGAGAGCCAAAATCTGAGGGGGGAAACATGATCATAGTTCTACCTCAAACTTACTCGAACGCCTACATCCAGTGAGGAAAGTGAAATGTAGAGATCTCTCTCCATCCTTTGCAGTATATAGTAAGTCCTCTTCTGCATCTATGGATTCAGTCAACCGTAGATCAAAGATATTTTTAAATTACATAGGCAGTGAGCAGGGACACCTCTTATCATTACTCCATAAGCTGTACAGAGTAATAACTATTTATAAAGAACTCATGCTGTAGACCTAGCTCTGGTAAAGTATATGGAAAGATGTATACAGCTCATGAGAAAATATTTATGGTAGTTTATATATAGGACTTAGGACATTATCAGGTTTTAGTGTACCTGAAAGTTCTGGAACTATTCCCACAAGGTAACAAAAGATAGCTGTGTGGTTTTTTGGCTTGAGTATACATAATTGCCTTCTCTTACATAAAATACACACATGTTGTAACTTCCTTACATAAGGTATAGGCTCACATTATTATAGATCCTTGAATTACACTGTTAAGGTAATCTCATCAATACAGTGCCATTACTGTTAGAATTCAGGCATCTGTACTGGCCTGCCCTAAAGGTCCTGACAGGATACATTGATATGGGATGTTCTTCTGTATATAGATTGCTTTTATTTGTTAATGAATAATGTTTTTGTTTTATAACAAATAATGAATTTGTTTTGACCAATGGCTTAGCAGAGTAAAGCCAGGGGGAAATCTGAACATAGATATATAGAGCAAATAGGCAGAGTTGAAGGAGACACCATGTAGTGGCCGAAGGAGTAACATGATGCACTGTAAGCTAGAGCCTCGTGGCAATACACAGAATAATAGAAATGGGTTAATTTAAGATGTAAGAGTTAGCTAGGAATATGCTTGACCTATCGACCAAGCAATGTTATAATTAATATAGTTTCTGTGTGATTATTCAGGTCTGGCATCTAGGAAACAAAAATGTAGTTTCTGTCTATAATACATCCTCAGCTGTAGCCACTAAGAGTACCCCCTGTGCACATTTGCCTTGCCCATCTCCCATCTCTCCCTGTCTGTCTGTCTGTCTGTCTATCTATCTATCTATCTATCTATCTATCTATCTATCTATCTATCTATCTATCTATCTATGTCTTCTGCCACACTTGTCCTCAGAGACTAGTCCTTGCCCCCCTCTCTGCTCTCCTCTACCCCCTTCTCTCTCCCCTTTTGTCTCATCTTCCAATAAATCGCTTATGTGAGCCCTGTTGTATGGTGTCTCTCACCCCCACACACACACCCATTGTTTTGAAATTATAACAACTACCAATCAGTATTCAAACCCATTGTGTTGGTTATAGTTTTAAAAGCCTTTTTTCCCCCTCACTATTCTTAAAGTAGAAAAAAAGTTTAAAAAAAAAACCCTCTAAGTAGGTTCTGGGAGATCTAGAGTTATGGCCAAGCATTATAGGAAACTGTGATTATCTCATGACCCTGGTGTTGGTATTCTACTAATGTCTGGATGGACACAAAAACTGTGTTTATTTACCACCATAAGATTCGCATTTGTTTGAAGTCAAATTTGTTTGATATTTACAAAACAAAGATTAATTTTCACAGTCCAGTAAGATGGCCATAGGTATGGTGCTTGCTATCAACCCTAACAATGTAAGTTTGATCCTTAGGGCATAATAGAAAGAGAGGACTGACTCCAGTCATCATTTCCTCCACACCTATGTGTGATGTACATGCCCATGCATGCATGCATCCACACATACATAAACACAGACACAAACCTTAAGATAATTTTTAAAATATTAATCATCACTTTAAAAATACCATGTATCCTTGTAATTCCCATATCTTGAACTGTTCATTTATAAGTTTAGATGGTGTGGACTCCAAAGGCTATCCTCACAGGGATGCTGGAAAAAACATCCAGAGTAATTACAACATGCTTTGCAAAATCAAATATACTAAGCAAGAACTGATCATATCAATTTCTTGCACACGAATTGTACCCAAAATGAACTTTAAAACTCACTAAACCTGTTTTCCTATTATGCAATCCCTCTTCCTAACACTCTAATTATGCAATGTCATCTTTAATGCATTATAACCTAAATGGTTCATAGCTGGTTATAATGGTACTGAAGCTTGGATAAATGATGCTTAAAATTAGATTTAATATTCATTTAAGGGAAATATCATTCTTTATAATTAATAGCAATTTCCAAAACATATTTAACCTTATAAACTCTAAGGCAAGTGATCAAGATTAACCCTGACAGTGATGAGACATGTTGATAGTATCCTTGATATAACGGGATAAAATTGTTACTTTAACCCCATTGTCTTTCTCCCCAAATACGTGAGAAAACCAGAAAAATCTCATCCTACAAAATACTATATATATACCTGTGAATTATAAGTACTCTTCAATACCCAATGCCATAACAAATCTAGAAAGTCTAAGGTATTGTCATAGTTGTGACCATGGTGAGTGAATGTAATGTCTTCTCCTAGATGGGATCTTGGAATGGAATAAAAAAAAGACATTGGGTAAAAGCTAAGGATGTCTGAAGAAAGCATGAACTCTAAGAATAATTCAGAGACACTGGCTCATTAGCCACGGAAAATTACGTAGGAGGCGGATGTGCATCTCTGTATTAGCGATACAATTCCTAAAAATAAAATGTGTCCTTTACAAGGATGTTAATTAATAAACAGAAGGGGACATAAGACAGAATTTGCTTTTAATAAATTTCTTAAAATTTGTATTCTGGTGTTTCTGGAGAAAAACTGAAGAATAGAATAACAAAGTCTTTTTTTTTTCTTATTCACAGGAAATGTGGTTTTTTTTTAGAGGAAACTGCATTAGCCAGTAAGTTAGCCTTTTCCCGCCTGGACTTTATAAATGGAGATTAGGACACACCCATTTTTCTTCAGCTTTGTTATTGATCAGAGATAATTAAAAGTTGTCTAAAAATAAAATTAAGAGTATGGTATGTAGATTCAAAAGCACATCTGATCAATGAAGACTGGACAAGTAAATCTAATCTCACAAAAAAATTAACTTTTTAGTAAAAGTATTCCTTAAATTGTAAAAAAAAAAAAATTCATTTGTAAGTTGTAAAATAGATCAAATCCTACCTTGAAGCATGTATCTAAAGTTTAATGAACAGACATAGATGGACAGCACATGAAAACAATTATGGCAGGGCTGACATTCCAACATCAGAGCTTTTTAAAACAATGTTTCAAGTGCTGACCAGATTTGATTGGCCTGTGAGTAAACAGGCGGATATACTGGGACTTTATCCCCCCCACACACACATTTTAGACTTTTCTTCACACATGTGAGTACAGACTTCAACCTTGCTGAAATACCAGAACACGCTGACACAAGCTGGGGGCAGAACTGCATAGACGGCCCACGCCCTGGCTTCCTCAGTGTTCTTAAAATCCAGGACAAGTGTGACCCAGATATGCAAGTCTGAGTGTGATGACTCAGCCCCTCCATACAAGAAACACATCCTTGGCAACCTGGCTATGATGTTTCAAGGTGAGAGAAGTGATTGCCTAAGGAGAAGACATCCAAGCTACCACACGTACAGACTGGCTCTGCCCAGGATGGGCAGAGTTTTGCTTTGCTTGAAATTAGAAACAGAATTTAGAATAAGACAACTTTTCTGATATCCTAAGAGTGCATCTATTTTTTTCTCAAGAATCTAGGTGCTGGGTTTTTTGCGCACACAAGGTTTGCCCATATGTACCAACCTGGGGCCTCCACATTAACACACAATTGCTTGAGCTCCTAAGGTATTGTGAAGTAAAATGAGTTATTCAATTCAGGAATAAGCTTATGTATAAAACCATTGCATGTGTAAGCAGAGAACTCACAAGATAGCCCACGTGACCACAGGTTCTCAAGGGAGATGTGATTGTGTCTACGCCAGAAACCATCATGACCTGTGTTCTGTAATTTCTGGTTTTTGTTATTGGTTCCTGCTTCAAGAAAACAAACTGTCGAAGCAACAGGAAACAAAAAACCTAGTAGGTCCATTCTCTGACCCAAGGTGATGTCTAAGTGTCTTCCTTCTCTCAGATAGACCCAGGGACTGGGGTGATGAAGACCTGACTCATGGTGGATACTCACAAGAATTTTATAAAACATAAGTACATTGGGGTTTCTGTCTTCACTTCAAATACTTTATGACTTGGGGTTGTAGACCAAGCTCCACTTTCTTCAGTCCCCTTCTCTTTTATACTGCCATATTGCTTCTATTCCCAGAGTCCACCTTCTGCCCATCTCTATGACAGCCATGAGTAGAGAAGAGCCACAGTCCTAAGGCTCTCCTGTTAGCTGTAGAGACTCGCATGGCATTTCCACTTCAGATGTGTGAAGTGCCATTAGGAACGATGACGTCAGAAAAGAATGTAGTAACTATGGAGAAGGTTTAAAGACCTACGCAAAATTCTTTCCGGCATAGTCTCTAGCTTGCAGTTGGAGAATGACACCCTTTGGCTTTTATTTCTTCTTTATAAATTCAAAGCTTAGAATAAATAATAAGGAAAACTGGTTTTCTATTTATGGGCAACATTTCAGTTTGGGGAAGTATCATGTATATGCTACCAAATCTGATGGGCATTTTCACAACACAGGAGCCAACTCCCATGGATTCTATCACTGGGATAATAATACGCTTCTCTAGCATTGCTGTGGAAAGTTGAGTCAGTATGCTGAAAAAGAAGAATAAACATGACATATGTCACCTCTCCAACTCTTGTTTCTACCATTCTATTGAAGAGAGTTACCAGAAACACATCTCTGAAGCGCATCCAGAAAGCCCTGTGGCTTGGATGCAATTTTATATTCGTGGCCTTAATCAGTAACGTTGCTGGCATTCAGCATTCACCTGAATGTCCTTCCTCGTTTCTTCCTCAGACCAAAAGCTCATCCAACAGAGCTGCACTGAGAGTGTGTTTTGCAGAGTCAGCAGAATAGTCTACTAGCTTTAATTCAAAGTCTATACTAAGAAGGTCAATTTTCTCTTTTCTCCAGCCACCAACTTCACACACACTCTCAGAACAGCAATAGGCACACATGGAAATAAAGTAAAGAATATGTTCTTAAACTCAAGGTGGCTTGCTTATAGCTCTTCTTACAAGTGTGGTAACTCAGGGTTATGTCCACCCAGGAGCCTAAATTTCCCTGGAACAAGTCTGGAGGCCTTTAGTTTGAGGACATAGCAAAAAAAAACCTTACCTTACAATTCACATGTTCATGGATGGCATATGAATCCACATATTAAAATTTTTATATTTTATTCTTTATTGCAATCATCTTACACCATTTTTGTGATGTTTATATTGTTTTACATTCTGTTTACCTGACTTCTTAAGGAAAGGACGTATTCATGTATAAAATTCACTACTTGCTATGAGTTGCTATTAGGTAGGGCTTTTCTTTTTCTTTCTTTTTTAGTCTTAATTTTCTACAATTTTTCTTATGTTATCCTGTTTATCAAATGATTACAATAATATATGAGGATGATCCTCTGTGTCTCAAGTTTGTATTTGTAGCATAAGTTGAATAGGTTGTAACAACACAAGCAGCAATAAAATGTTATTAAACCTCAGAGGAGCATCATTTGGGGTAAATTCCCCTTTGTCTAGTCCTCTGTAACTGTCAGTGGAGAAGTAATCTGAATGGCATAACATTAAGATCTTAGTACTTTGTATTATATAACAGTAAATGACAGGGTAGAATTGAACAAGCCTACTTATGGCCATTCATTACTAACCTGGAGTTTTAATTCAGAAGACATTTATTCTGCTCTAATTACAGTGATTAAAAAGATTTTCTAAGAGTATGCAACCATGTGGAGAGGAAAAATAGTATAATTTATATTAATGAAATATTAATTAAGACAGCCTTTAAAACATTTTTACCTGAAGTTTTAATGGATCTTATAATCAACAAATAATGCTAGGAAGACTTGATATCCATATGAAAATGAATGGAACTGGACTCCCATTTCACTCCATGCACAACTCTTAAGTCAAAATGGATTACCGACCTTGATGTGTGAGCAATATTTTCTTACGAGAAAGCATGGGTATAAATCTCCACAACCTTAGGTTACACAGTGGTTGCAGATGGGGCCCGTGGGCATAAGCACTGGAAGAAAAAATTTAAACAGTTGCTTTGCAATGACACTTTTTTTTTCAGTGGACACTGTCACAGCAGGGAAGGACAGCTTCAGGACGCAATTACCTGTAAGCCATGTGTCTGATAAGGAACTTGTCTGCAGAATATATAAAGAACTCATAGGGCTGGGCATGGCGGCTCACTCCTTTGATTCCAGCACTTAAAAGGCAGAGGCAGGTCAATCTCTATGAGTTTGAGGCCAGCCTGGTCTACATAGTGAGTTCCAGGATAGGCAGAACTGCATAGTGAGATTCTGTCTTCAAAACAAAAGAACTCATAGAACGCAGTAATAAAAAGACAGCCCAATTTTAAAACCAGCAAAGGATTTGACAACAAATTTCTGCAGAGAAGATACCCAGATGTCTGTAAGCTAGCAAGCTCATAAAGGTACAAATGTCATTAGTCACTAGGGAAAATGCAACTTAGTCAAAGTAAAACAACTCTTCAATCATTAGGATGGCCATTTAAAAAACAGGAAAATGCCAAGTCACAGCAAAGACGCGGAGAAAAACAAAGTCCTTGTATATTGTAGCTGGTAATACAAGATGGCGCAGCCCTTTAAAAACAATTTGACAGTTCTCTTAAAAAGGCAAACATGTTACCGTAAAAGTGATGGCTCCATTCTTGTTGCATGTAGAGGTAAAGGTGAGAAATGTCTCCCAGCGCTCATTTGGTTCCAATGTAATTTGTGCTGTTTGAGAAGGCTTTGGAGGTGTGGCCTTACTGGGTGAAGTATGTCACTGGGCGCAGGGATTGCGACTGTTTAGCCTTCCTTGCCTTCCAGTGTGCTCTCTCTGCTTTGTGGTCCCAATAAAAAGGGGTGCACTCTCAGTTTCCTGTTCTGGCCACTTGCTGCCATGCCTGCCCAACATGGCTGACACTCATCCCTCTGGAGCCATAAGCTAAAGTAAACTCTCTCTTCCTTAAGTTGCCTTTGGTTATGATGATTTATCATGTCAACAGAAAGGTGACTGATCCACTGGGCCTTCTCATAGCTATATCCCAAGAGCAATGAAAACATGTTATAAAAATTCCAAATAGCCAAAATACAGACACTGCCCAAAGTGCACATAAACTAACAAATTAACAAAATGTAGCACACACATATAATTCCATAATATTTGACTATAAAAGGAAAAAGGGAAAGTGTATTGATATATATATATATATACTTAGATGGTCTCTGAAACCCTGTTGGGGGAAGAACACAAAAGTCTGGTGTCATATAATATGTATTGACATTCTTTCTGAAGTAATAGAAATGTTTTAAGAATTAGTGGTGGTGATTGCAAAATTGCAAGTGGAAGAAAATTATGCATTGTGCACTTTAAAATGGAGAATTTGATGCCACATAAGGTAAGTATTCAAGCTCTCTGTACTTTAAGGGAAAATACAGCAATTGGGAAGGGCTACAGACTTAATTAAGAAGGGGCAATGCAGGGTGTTGATCAGCTCAGTGGTTCTCAAACCATGGTCAACAGCTCTGCCTTACTCAGAAGCAAGTTTAGAGACATGCATTTCAGGTTACACCTAGCTACTGAGTTGGAGTCAGTAGGGCTGGGCTCTGTTGTAGCAAGCATGGGGTGACTCTGAGACTCACTCAGGTTTGGTCAATGGGTTGGTTACAGTTTCTAAAACAGAACTGCCCTTCCACTCACTAGATGGACAGCCTTTGGCAAATTTCTTGACCTTTCTAGTCTTAAATTATTTAACTGGAAAATCAGTTCCCTGCAGAGTTATTGAGGATTATCAGATGTTTTAACATAGGGGCTGGACTTGAAAAGGGCTATTCATTTAAAGAGTAGTAAATACAGTCAGCAGTTACACATTGGTGGAAGCTGATGTGAGGCGCAAACACACATCCTCTAGGACAGCAGAAAATGAGTCACACACATGCTTGTGTTTTCCTGTAGTCACACTTTTTACAAAGTTAAAAGCAGAACAAATTTTAATGTATTTTATTCAACCCACTCTATCAAAAATTTCATTTCCACACATAATCAATAAAAAGTTTTGAGCTATTTTATACTCTACCTTTTCATACTAAGTCTTTAATCAGTCAAAATCTACTACAATTTTGGGTGTGTCTCCATTTGGAATTACCAAATGTCAGTGGCTCGGTACTCTTCCTTGTTTAGCTGTGCCTATCCAATGGAACAGAATAAGCTCAATTCAAACCCATGTTGCTGTCTCCTTCTGAAGTTTTTCAATATTCAGAGCTATACACAACACCTGAGAAATTGGTCAGGTGGTGGCCTGCCGTGAGTACTGTTTCCTGACCATCTTAACAGGTGATATCGGGTTGCTCTAAAGCCGGAATTGACTCAGCTCTTCAGTTAGGTATTGCTTTACAAGAACAGCCAGCGATCTATCTGAAAAGAATGTTAGTGAAGTCACGTGTTACACGCCAGACTGTCACGTGTTGCTCACGGTTGTATCTGCAGAGTCTAATGTATCCTGTCTGGAACACTCAAACTTTTTTCTTTCAATTAATGAAAGAGCACCAACAGTGAGTCTTCTAACTTATTTAACAGATGTCTTTTAAACGTCTGAAAATTCTAACAGGTCTTTTCCTATTACGTCTCACTACCAAATTGACTTTGCTTTTTCTAAGTTGATTTTTAAACCCCCAGCTACCTTTAAATGTTTGCCAAACCCTTAGTAAAGAGAAGTTTATGAAGATCATGAACCTATAATAGAATTGCTGATATTATGGAGTTTTATTACAATAAACATACATTCTACGTATAAACATTAAGGATTACATGTAAATTTAGGTATTTCTTATTGCTACTCTAAAAATGAAAAAGAAGCAGATATCCAGAATTCTAATACTTGAGATTATGCAAACATTATCAACAGCAGGGACTGTAGGACATGTTGATGTGCTAGGAACCCATGATGCTATGTCATGCTGACATTATTAAATATCACGTCTGGACCACTCTGACCAGCCACACAGGAGCACCAGGTGAGTGGTGGGTGAGCAGCTTCCAGGGAGGCTCACATCTCATCGTTCATGAATTATAAGTTAGTTACTAAGCTTTTCATATTCTCAAAGCAAAAAGTTGTGGGCAATTGACTGAGAGCAAATGACGAGGTCCTTGTCACAGCCTAGAAAGCATGTCTGACTTCATATCTTAACAGTCTCGCCCCCAGGCCTCCTTCTTGCTCTTCAAACACAGCAGATTTACAGATTCTCCTCTTCTTGGAGTGATCTTGCTTTAAAATGTCCTTGGCTATCTCTGCATTTCCTTCTAGCCTTGCTGAAGCCCTCTCCTTATCCATGAGTTCTGCTCTCTATTGTTAAATACTCCGACTCCAAATCTTCCTTTTGCTTACCTGCCCCATTTTTAGCATTGCTGCCTCATAATTGAAGATATCAGATGGTATTGATACTTCACTGTTCTTTACACCAAAATGTAAACTCCAAAAGGTGGATCTCTTGTCTGTTTTATTTATTCACACTCGCAGTCCTGGAAAAGTGACTGATAGACAGTAGGCGCTCAATAACCCCTTGCACGGTGATTGAACAAATGAATTCATGGATAAAGCAGGCTCTTTGTTTCTTCTCTCTGTCACTGTTTACTCCGCTACGGCATTTTAATCAGGTAAGTTTGGCAAGTATGTCAAACTCTTCCAACCTGTTCGCTGGGCTTGCTTAGTTAAAGATTCTGTCTTTTGGAATTTGTTCTTCTGGGCAGACTGCCAGGCTTAAATTTGTCATTTTTATGGATGATGCAAGGTTTGGAGTTTTATTTATTTATTTATTTAATTTTTTATTTTTAGGGGCGTGTTTCAGTTTTGGCTGACTTTATTGTTTTGTCTGAGGCTTTGTTCTTGTGTTGAATTCTACTTGTCTGGGTTCATCAAGCAATTTAGCAACTATTCTTCATAGAGCTATGGAATAGTAGAAACTAGAGCTGGAAAAGTCCTCCTGGTTGCCCCAGGCTTCCCCCCTTATCCTTCAGTCTTGAGCGTCACAATATGATCTCCAAGGCTTTGTTCAGTGAGGTTTCAAATATCTTCAGAGTTTCCTTTGAGTGCCCATTCAACAAACCTAATACTCCTGACAATTAACAAGAATTCTCGGTGTGTTGTCTAAACTTTTCCTTTCTTATTTTCACTTTATTTCTCCTACTTTACAGTTCAAGGTAGCGAGCAAGTCCTTTCTCCTTTGGCACTTTATACCTTTCAAAGAGGTGCAGACTTATATTTCTGTTCTTTTGGCTTCTTAACCAAACCACGCATGCATTTTTAGCTTAATCTTCCATCTTTCTCTTTGTTTAATTTTGCTTTTGCTTACTGAATTCCTCCTGTGTCTTCACCTTGATTTGCTGCCCGTGTAATTTCACCAGTCAGCCACTGGACAAATGAACACGCCGCTGCTCCTTCTGGAGCCCAAGACAAAGCGCTGCCATCTACCATATGCAGTGGTGACTATGTGCAGTTTACTGCAGAAATAACCTGGAGTGCTTTTATTCTATTCACCAGAATTTGAAAAAGTTTTGTGCAATGTTGTTCGCTTAACTTTAATGGTTTGCTGGTCATTGTGCAGACACCTCACTCATGCCTATGTGTCTTTTTTTCTGTAGCTGCAAAAAGAGAGAATAACATCTGCTTCAGCCTCTTTCACTGCAGTCTTGTGGGAAAAAATACGTGATTCTAGGACTAGAAAGAGATCTTTCAGAGGCAAAGAGCACCTCACTCCCCAGCTTCCAGAGTTACACACAATGAATTATTCTAGGTAATTGTAAAGTTCAAATGACACTCCTTGTTTTCTGGCTAATAGTGATTTGTGTTAAATCAGAGCATCTTTATTTGTAGTCAAGGGTAAAATTTAAAACTTTTCAAAGGCCATGGACTTTAGAAAACATTGAATCTCTACGTCAGATGAATGTATTGTCAAACTGCTTTAAGGGTTTCTAAATGTTCATGGCAACTTCTGTGGCAGTCTCGGACAGGAACGTCTTGAAAAGCCCCAGAAGAGCTCAGTTCACCCCTCATGTTTAGACTGAAATGCCTTTGAAGAGAAATCTTTCGCTTCTAAATAGTGTCATTAGCCTTGCATTTCCACTGTGGTCTACTTCAATTCAAGGTCAGCTTAGAAAACAGAACACTCAGAGGATGTATGTATTGATCCCAACAATAAACTACTGTGGCTCATAAAGACAAACACAAATGAAAAGCTGAACAAACAATTGATAATTTCTCCCCAAACCTCTGGCTACCTGTTCCTCATTTATTTGTGAAGCAATTCATAATTTAACTTATAGGATGAATTCAGAATATAAATACTCAAAAATATTAATCATGGCTGTACATATTCATGAGATATTACATAATTAAATATCAAAATACTTTTAAGAGGGCTAAAAATTACAACAATTGCATGGACTATCCACCTAACCTAGCTACAAAATAATCTCTTCAGTGCAGATACCCTAGCAACTTCACTTTTCAAACAGTCCGTAGTCCAATAATCAAATCCCAGGACCAGGCTACAGCAGGAAGAAACCCACCAATCCTGAAAAAGCAGAAACAGCAAATCCCATGGCCCAGTGCTTCCTCACACCCACCTGGTACTGTGTCTGGATATGAGCTTATACGCCAGCAACGACTGGAGTAGTTATTCTAGAAACTCACACCCACCCGGTACCGTGTTATACGCCAGCAGCGACTGGAGTAGTTATTCTAGAAACTCACACCCACCCGGTACCGTGTTATACGCCAGCAGGAACTGGGGTAGTTATTCTAGAAACTGGCTATGGCTACAAGACACCATGAGCTTGTAGTCTGTATCTTTTTACAGCTTGAGTAAAATAGGTTTTTCTTCTTTTTAGTGGACTTTAATGATTTGGAGAGTGAATTGAATGAACATATAGTGAAATATCATTTTTCCAGACAATCAAATAAAGTTTATGGGAAAACATGAAATATGGGGGAAATTAAATATAGTAAACTGAAAAAAATGTAGTACATAAGTCACACATTAGATTTTTATGATCCACAAATCTAATCCAAGAAAAAGAAAAATTGAAATTCAAAGACTTAAAAGCTTGTTTTTGAAAACAGTAAAAATAAGTTCCAGGTGGTGTGGGAATAGGGATAGAGTACCAACTCACAGCCAAGGTACAACGGGGGACCTAGGTAAATAATTGCAGGATGGGTGAGGTTGTAGGCAGAGGGAAACTTTAGATACAGAACATTTTACATTGTTTACCTAAGGAATTTCTACAAAAGTAATAAACTAGATATGCACATATCACTAGCGGATAAAATGTATAGAAACAATGCGTCACATAAAGTTTTTCTTTGTATGACTTTTCCAAAGTAACACATGACTAGTGTGGCTTAGCCGCTGATGAATTCAATAAAGGGGACAGATCATTAGCTCCTAAAGCTAATTATTTTGTTTTTGTAAAAACCCTTCAATATGCCAGATGGTTCGATAAATTTTTTTATTATTTAAAATGATTTATAAAGCTAAATGCTCACATTTTTCCTTGAGATGTTAAAATTTGAGTGCTAAGAACAAACAGAATTTACAGTTCAGTTAACAGCCACTGCATGTGAAAAGAGTTCTTAAAACGCTTCTCTTTAGAGCCAATCTGGTTCCCATGGAAACCAATGTGCGATCCTGGAAAACAAGGGAAGTTCTAAAATAATCACCATTATAAATACCCATTATATAAATGTAAATATAGGCAATTGAAATGATTTAGATGATTTTGAAATTGCATATCATTTCCCAAACCATAATGATTCCTTCAGAGTGGTTCTTGTCTGTCATATAAATACAGCATTTACAAAATTTTTAAAATTCTTATGATTTGCTTGTGAGACCATAATCACCTTTTCAAACAAGTCTTGGGCATGCAAATATCGATCTTTGAGCATGTATTTTGGTGCAAGATGTATCTTCAGGGAAGTGCTTTTACTTCATGATAGATTAAGTACTTCTCATTATTAACTTTTGAATTTATATATATTTTCTTTATTCATTGCTAATTACAATAAGATCATATATTTTTAAATTATAATATTTTTCTATTTTATCTATCCAGACATCTCATTTTTCTAGGATAAAAAGATCACTCTCCCCCCTCCAAAATGATGTTTGCATTGGAATTAAAATTATTTTCAAGGCCCAGAATGAATGATTTGGATATAAAATACTCATGACATCATCAAATGTGAATCTAGAGTTGAATCGCCCACCCACCCCACACACACACACGTTAGGCCTCCTACTGTCTAAGTCGTAACACAGAGGAGAAATTCCAAGAGTGAAATGCAACCATCCCTAGTCCAGGTGCTGAAAGAAACACAGATTATAGGACAGTCACATGGCATTGTTAACAGGACCAATTTAAGACTCAGATATTGTCTTTACTGTGGATTAATCTATACCTTTATTTTATGAGTACTTTATTTCAGTACTTGTTAGAATGTAGAGTTTCAGGCCATATACAGACTGAATGCTTTAACAGGAGCATTGGGAATTTAAATGTATATTCTACTCTCAAAGCATAGTCAGCCCACAATTTCTTCTCCAGAAACAGAAATGTTATTCTAGAGCAGTGGTTCTCAGCCTGTTGGATGGGTCCCCTTTGGGGATCAATCCTTTCACAGTGGTCACCTGAGACTATCAGAAATCACAGATATTTGCATAAAAGCAGTAAAATTACATGAAATAGCAATGAACATAATTTCACAGTTGGGGGTCACCACAACATGAAGAACAGTATGAAAGGGACGCAGTGTTACAGAGAACCAGGGGAGACGAACAGGACCACTAGGGTGTGAACTCCACTAGGGTATGAACTCCACTCGGGTATGAACTCCTCCACTAGGGTGTGAACTCCACTAGGGTATGAACTCCTCCACTAGGGTGTGAACTCCACTAGGGTATGAAAGCACTAGGGTGTGAACTCCACTAGGGTGTGAACTCCTCCACTAGGGTATGAACTCCTCCACTAGGGTGTGAACTCCTCCACTAGGGTGTGAACTCCTCCACTAGGGTGTGAACTCCACTAGGGTATAAACTCCACTAGGGTGTGAACTCCTCCACTAGGGTGTGAACTCCTCCACTAGGGTGTGAACTCCTCCACTAGGGTGTGAACTCCTCCACTAGGGTGTGAACTCCTCCACTAGGGTGTGAACTCCACTAGGGTGTGAACTCCACTAGGGTGTGAACTCTACTAGGGTATGAACTCCACTAGGGTATGAACTCCTCCACTAGGGTATGAACTCCACTAGGGTATAAACTCCACTAGGGTGTGAACTCCTCCACTAGGGTGTGAACTCCTCCACTAGGGTATGAACTCCACTAGGGTATGAACTCCTCCACTAGGGTGTGAACTCCACTAGGGTGTGAACTCCACTAGGGTGTGAACTCTGCAAGGGAAGCAATCCTTTCTTCATGTAACATTTGCAGTGCATGGGTCAGAGTAGAATCTATAAACAATATTAAACAATTAATTTTCAAAAAGGATGTACATGCAAGTTTATGTTTTTAAAAGAAAATATTCTTAAATTTTATTTTTCATTGCCCCCACAAGACTATTAAATAAACACACACACACACACAAATCCAAATGAATTTAACGTAAGTGCAAGACCGGCCACATGAGCCTCCTAGAAAGAAACACAGAAGAACTGCATGCCATTGCTCTACTTGACGGTTTCTGGGTTATGACTCTGGGTTATAAGTATAAACAACCAAAGCTAAAACAGACAAGCGGTACTTAAAACTCAAAAGTTCCTAAATTTCCACAAAGTTAAGAAACTAACCAACACAATGAAAAGACAGCCTAGGAAACTTTTTCTCGCCAAATATCTGATGAGGGTTAATATTAAACAGAAAAAAAAACTTCTAAAATTAAATAGTAAAACCCAGAATAGTCTAATTAAAAGATAGACAAATGTATTAGTTAGGATTCTCTAGAGTCACAGAACGTTTGGCCTGAATCTCTCCGTCTCTGTCTGTCTGTCTGTCGGTCTCTCTGTTTCTCTGTCTCTGTCTTTCTGTCTGTCTCTCTCTCCATATATATATATATATATATATATATATGGAGAATTATTGGAATTACAGACTACAGTTCAGCTATTCCAACAATGGTTAACTGTGGATGGAAAGTCTAAGTAAGAATCTAGTAGTTGCTCAGTCCTGTTGAGTAATATTACTTTAACTTTGTAAAGGTATGTTGCATTTGTTTATGCTGCATTTAAGTATATAAAGTTGCATTACATTTGTTTCTCCTTGTCTGCCTAAGGTACCTGAGTGGTCTAACAAAAAGCTGAATGGCCAATAACTAGGCAAAGAGGGATAAGTGGGGCTGGTCGGCAGAGAGAATAAGTAGTAGGAGAAATCTAGGCTTTAGAGGAGTGAGAGAAAGGAACTAGGAAGAAAGACAGGAGATGCCCAGAGCCAGGCATCCAGGCAGGCACTAACCAGTCAGACACAGAGGAACATAAAGAACGAAAGAAAGGCAAAAAGCCCTGAGGCAAAACATAGATGAACAGAAATAGGTTAAATTAAGTTGTAAGAGCTAGTGAGACAAGCATAAACTAAAGGCTGAGCATTAATAATTAATAAGTCTCTGGGTCATGATTTGGGGGATGGTAGTCCAAGAAAGCCTGGTACACAGTGCTATATGTCTGAATGTCTCAGCTGGTCTTTAATATAGGCTGGAATCCCAAAGAAGTAGACTCTCATGGCAGTGAAGAAATGGATGTGCTAGCAAGGCGAGGGCAAACAGGCAAAGAGCAAAAACTTCCTCCTATGTCCTTATACAGGCTTTCCAGCAGAAGGTGTGGCCTAGATTAAAACTGTCTCCCTGACTCAAGATCCACATTAAAAGCATGTGTCTTTCTGTCTCATTTCTGGCTTGTTGTTCATTCCAGATATAGTCAAGTTGACAGAACAGAGATCACAACAAATGACTTCTCCAAAGTCTTAAAAGTAGGCATCATGAGAAGTTTTTCAACATTGCTAATTATCAGGAAAACACTAGTCAAAGCCACAAGGAACTGATACCTCATGCCTTTTAAGAAGAGATATTATCCAAAAGCACAGACAGTCATGTTGAGGAGGATATGAAGAAATTGGAGACTTTTGTGCACTACTAATGGGAGAGAGAAATGAAACAGCCTCTGTGGAAAACATGGTAGATGTTCCTCAGAAAAATTCAAGCTACAACTACACATGATCGTATTGTGCTACTTCTGAGTACGTGTCCACAAGAATTTAAGTGAGGATCTTGATGAGATACTCACATGGCCACCATGTTCACTGCAGCATAACTCGTAACAGTCAAGATACACAAACCATAGTTATCAACTGATGAACTAAGAAAATTGGTATATAGCAGGATTTGGTCTTAAGGAAAAGAAAATCCTGCCATGTATAATGCATGCTTCTCCAAAGAGCTGTGGGGAGGACATTATTCTAAATAAAACAAGCCTGCCACAGAAGTACAAATACTAACTGATCCAACTTAAAATGTGTTATTCAAATTTTGTCTAACTGAGAAATTTACTTGAAAGGAGAAAATTAACTTAAAAGGAGAAAAATTTCTTTGGGCTAATGAGTCCATGGCTGTTGACTGTAATTCAAGGGGCTGTGGTGAGGTGGAACAGTGTGCTGGGGAACATATAGAGCAAAGCTGCTTACCTACATCCCCTTTAAGGAGACACCACCAAGACCTGACTTCAGGCACTGGACTCCAAGTCTCCACCACCTTACAGTGTCACAGGCTGCTGAGCTAACCTTCAGTGTCTGGGAGGCTAGAGACCTTTCAGACCTAAACCGTAACATGCAGTATCTAAAATAGGTGATCATAGAAACACGGAACACAGTGGGGACTGACAGAGGTGGGGAAATGGGGTTGCACGTAGACTTTGGATACTTGGAGCTAACTCTGAACCCTACTGGGATATTTATTATTGTTGTTATTGTTGCTGTTGTAAGAAAACAACAGAAGATCTAACCTCTTCAATGATTTGCATTTGGTGGTGTATGCCTTTAATCCCAGCACTCGGGAGGAGGGCAGCCCTCTGAGTTCAAAACCAGTCTGATCTACAGGGTGAGTTACAGAACAGCCAGGGCTACAAAACAAACAAAAAATTATTTGCATTTTAGAGAGATTTTGCTCCTTAATTTTTAAAAAATATTAATTCTTTGAGAATTTTATATAATGAGTAATTTCTAGAAATATGCTGTATAACAGAGCATCTACATTTAACAGTACAGTATGGTAGGCAGAGAGTGATTATTTGTTTCCCGACTGCTCAGACCTGAATAATCACATAGATATTATATTAATTACAATACTGTTTGGCAAATGGCTCAACTGTGTTTCTAGCTAGCTCTTATAATTTAAATTAACCCATTTTATTAATCTATGTGTCAGCACGAGGCTGTGGCTTACTGGTAAGGATCCGGTGTCTGTCTCCTTCAGCAGCTACATGGAAACTCCTTGACTCCACCTACTTTCTCTCTATATCTCTGTTCAGATTTCCTGCCTGGCTTTACTCTGCTAAGCCATTGGCCAAAACAGCTTTATTCAATAACCAATGGTAATAAAACATATTCACAGTATACAGCGGGGAATCCTACATCATAGTATTGGACACTACAAGTTTTAAGAGTGCTGGGCATGGTAGCACATACCTTTAATCCCAGCACTTGGGAAGCAAAGCAGGTGGATTTCTGTGAACTGCAGTGCAGTCTGGTCTAAATGGTGAGTTCCAGGTAGGGTTACATAGTAAGACCCCATCTAAAATCAAACAAGCACCTTCCTCTCTTACAGGAAGGACCTGTGCTTTCAAATGCTATTAGTGGTTCATCAATTAAAAAAAAAAAAAGTTCAACTATAAAACTAAGATGCCATTGGTCACAAGATATGGAGAAATCAAGCCAGTACTGGCCAGGAAGCTTCCTTTCTACTAGCTAGCTTTCACGGTACTTGAAGGTGCTATGCAGGCTGCTAGGTGGAGAAAGTCATCACCCATCTTACTTAGCTGTAAATGCTGTGAATTTTGATAGTGTGATAAAATATGCCTATGGGCATAAGAGTGGTACAAACGTTATGGAGGTAACCAACTTATTTCTGATTGGACCAAAGGTTTACTCAGCAGGAGAAACCACAACCTGGCATTATCAGTCTAGCCCAGAACCCCAATCTGGGGAGCTCACAAGTCCCAGGAGTGGTATTAATATTAATAATAATAATATTATTATTATTTTCCTAAATGGACATAATATTAAACTTCCCTTTAAATTTGTATCTCTCTACTCATTGGTTAATGCATCCCTCAAATTTGATCAGAGAAGTTTCTTTATGCAGCAGATAGATAGTGTTTAATGCAGAAAGTCACTGGTCAAAGAAACTGCCCAGAGTGCACATGATAAGCCTCAGTGGAATGCTCACACACAAATGGATCATCTATGTCATACCTCCTTGCCAAGGTTCAGACACTATCACAGAAGAGATGGGAAGATTATAAGAGCCAGAGGTCAGACAACACTGAAGCCAAACAGTGTCTTCTGAGTGTGGCAAGACTGCTTCCCTCATTGAGCTCCGGTAGCTATGGTTGTCCTCACAAGCCCCTCACAAGAACAAGTCAGTAAACATTCTAGCTGGAGGCGAAGTAGCTCAAACTGAGGGACTATGTATGGCTCCTGGGGCAGGGAGAGTCAATTTTCCTTGAAGGATTGGCCTCCTCATAATCGACAATGCTCTAGTGGTTGGAGAAAATGGGCAGCTCACACGGAGTTGATGGGTTATTCAAAGGGAGAAGAAAGAGAGCGGGCTGTAGTAGTAGCACACACCTTTAATCCCAGCACTTGAAAGGCAGAGGCAGGTGGTTAAGACTAGCCTGGTCTCCAAGGCAAGAACCAGGACAGTCAGGGCTGCATGGAGAAACCAAACAAACAAAATCAAATAAACAAAACCCTAAAATAAATAAATAAGGATGAAGAGGATCTAAAGTTAGAGAGATGAGGGTGAAGTGGTTCTTCAAGGAGTTAGAAAAAGGAGCTGGAATTGATCAAATGTTCAAAACACATTGTATGAAATTCCCAAAGGATTAATAATATTTTTAATTTAAGATGTAATCCCCCAATGTAAAAATTGTAATGTTATCTTGTCACCATAATAGGAATAAAAGCCCAGTAGGGTTTAGAGTTAGCTTCATATATCCAGAGTCTACTTGACTTGACTAGGGAAGAGTTCATTTTCTTAAGGCGTTCAGGTTCTGCTTCAGTGAAAAGTGAGTTCATCTTAAAGATGCAGAAAGAGTGAACATTTGATCAAGAAACCATGTGTGTCATGATGAATTTTGTTTGTCAGCTTGACACAATATAGAATCACCCGGGAAGAATGTCTCAATGAGAGATAATCATTATTGTGTTATCCTATGGTCATATTCACGAGAGACTGTCTTGAATACATTAATTGAAATGGAAAGGTCTGCCCATTATGTGCCCACTGATCCC
Organism: Ondatra zibethicus; assembly: GCA_004026605.1. Lineage (NCBI taxonomy): Eukaryota > Metazoa > Chordata > Mammalia > Rodentia > Cricetidae > Ondatra > Ondatra zibethicus. Next base: position 100,328 of record PVIU01002485.1, on the reverse strand, counting down.
TATATGTGTAAAGACAGTGCAGAACACAAAAAACATGCACACATTCTTTCTCTGCTATATTGGCTGTGAATGTGAAAGCTGCTTCAAATTTCTTCCTTGATATCCCTGCAATGATGGACTGAAACCTAGAATAGCAAGCCAAATGAAGCTTTTCTGAGTTGCTTTCTGCCAGGCTATTTTATCATAGCAATGGGAATGAAAGTAAGACAAAGTGTTTGTATAAAATGAAGTTATTTCCTAGAAAAGATGTTCTACTTTGTACTTTCTTTCTTTCTTATTTGGTTTTCGAGACAGGGATTCCCTGTAGCTTTGCTGCCTGTCCTGGAACTCGCTCTTATAGACCAGGCTGGCCTCGGACTCCAGAGATCTGCCTGCCTCTGCCTCCCCAGTACTGGGATTAAAGGTGTGCGCCACCACTGTCCAGTTCTACAGTCTAATACACCTTTTCTGTGAAACAACATACCACCTTGTTCATATTTATAGCTACAAATCACTTACAATGTGATAAAACATTTTTCCCAATTCCTTTTTTGATTCTTCTGGCATTGGGGAGTGTAGCACTGAGATACATGGCTAGCCCTTTGTTTACTTTTTATTCGGAGACAGGATTTCAGTAAGTTGCCCAAGCTGATTCTGAACTCATATTGTAGCCAAGGATTCCTGCTGACTCGGCTTCCTGAGTGGCAGGGATTACAGACCTGGCTCAATTTCCATATTATATAATAGAGTTAGGCTTGCACTTACAATTATGCATGCTATGTGCATAACCCTAAGTGTGGTACTGCTAATACATTATACAACCGAGAAATTAAATAACTCATATAAGACCCCTTTTAGAAGCCATAGAGTATAGATTTATAAGCTCTGCAAATGCACATTACTTTGTGCTTGACTATTCTCACACTTCTCATTGTTTTTTCCATGTGCCACAACAATTAAAACAAAGAAAAAGAAACCCAAAGTATATCTTTTGAACAACAATAAAATGTTACATTATTTTTTAACTCATTTATTTTTACAAACCTGTCAACTAATTCCAGCACAAAGCCCCTACCACACACAATTCTAAGATCAAAAGGCACTGAAGAATGGAAAAGCTGGAGGACAGCCAGGATTGTCTAGCATACCTGAGTGACTTTGACTGCTCTGGTCCTGAGTTTCCTGTGATGTGAAGATATTTAACAGCATGCTCAAGGAATTGGCTTGAGTAGTGGGATAATGTATGTTAAGGGCCTGGCACTAAAAAATGTTACTTTATATGCTTATATAGAATCTTTCTACATTTCTTTTCTAGGTTATACGCTAAGTAATGGTCTCTAGTAATTTTATACACTGTTAATCTTTCGCAGTCAGGCAATCTACATGAATAATAAAACGAACGAACTGTAAAACAAAATCTATACAACAAAACAGCTCCCTGTTCTAAGTCAGGGGATCGGCTACAACCGCAGGAAGCGCTGGGCGGACCTCCGATATCCCAGCATTCCTCGCGCTGCCCCGTAGCTCTTCCTGGCTGGTCTCTATGGTTGCGCCGGCGTGGTCCGTCTCAGCGCCTAGCGAGTACTGAGGCTCCCAACTTTGCGGCGGCTCTGAGCGTGGCGGAGCTGGGCGCGGCGCGATGTCCGAGAAGAAGCAGCCTGTCGACCTGGGTCTCCTGGAAGAGGACGACGAGTTCGAGGAGTTTCCCGCGGAAGGTAACTGCCAGGCCGCGCGCTGGGCCCCGGCCTCGAGTGGGGCGGCGGCGGACCTGCTCGCTGGGCCGGGGCGCGATCCCCGCGCGGCCTCCGGGTGTGCGGGCCTCGGGGGCCCCGGAGCGTCGCTTACGGTGCCCAGGGCTCCGTGTCTCGGCGCCGAGAGGGCGCAGGTGCAGCCGGGCCCCGCGCGGTCCCGTGGTGTGGCCTTCTATCTCCAGCCCGGGACTCTTGGCGTCTGCAGTCCCTTGTTTCGCCTCGGCGTCACAGCCTCCCTTTGGTTGTAAACTTCTCCAGAATCCCACAGCTGTCCCACGGCTGCCAGTGCTGCCTACTCTGAGGACCGTGGAGATGAGCCCTGAGACGTGGGATGGCAGAGGCATGTGGTGTACTCACTACAGATTTTGCCTTAACGTCCGCATTCTAAATTAACTTCAAAACTAGAGATGCTTTACTCTTCTCACTGTAGGTGTAATACAGCTAATGTTGGAGCAGGTTGCTATGATCTTGGGAATGTAAGTCCACGCTTTATTAGCACAATTCCATTGCCACAAATACAATTGCTGTATCTATTATTATTCACGTAAGGAAACTGAAGTTTGGAACAATCGAGAAACAGGCCCAGTGTCAACACTATGGAAATGTTGACGCTGAAATAGGGACGTTCTGTTCACACCAAAGCCCTTGCCTTGTGTGTTGAAGCTGTTACCTTCTGTTTGCTAGATCTCTTTGCCTCCTTACGTTTTCGGAATTGGCTGATTGTTTTGAGTACGATTCCCAAATATTTACCTTGTTTTAAGAAAGTGAGTTCCTGTTGCCTTTCTGAAGAAAATTGTGGTCAGTTGTGCACACATGTGGCGTCAAGCAATTATCACCTGACAAAAATTGTAGAAGTTGCCCCATCATAATCTCATGCTGCATAAAACCACATCGCTGAAACATTTAGTCTGTTTACTTAGAATGCAGTGTTTTAGTTTTTGTGGAAGAGAACATTAGTGTGCATATTACACAGCCTCATAAACCAATTCAGAGCACATTTCCTTCCAGTTAGGAGTCTACAATATATTAAGGGATAGTTTTCCTTTTGTTTTGGTAATGAATTTATCTGTACAATCTGGGATTTATTAATAATCCTCTAACAGAGCTTGGTGGTAGAATTGGCTAAGTGAGGGCAGGATCCAGTTCCCTCCAACTACTTACTTCAGGTGGCCTTTCTTCCTTATTCCATACAAGCTACACTGTTAGAATTTTGATTTACATTGTCTAGTCTAACGTCCCATCCTGAAGCAGTAGAAATTGACATATTAAAAAAACAGACCCTTGCCATTAAATGGCCAACTCAAAATCTGAAGGGTCTTTCTGACCAATCAAATTTTATCCCTTACATTTAGTGTATGTACCTATTTATAACAACTAGTTGAGAATCGGCTAAAGGATTTAAGAGGTAGCCGTCTCCTTATGATGTACTTGATTCTTTACAGCACATCTCACCAACTTGTGTATGTCCTTCAGAGCCCACTTGCGAGCAGTAGTCTACTCAGTGGTCACAGTTGGATTGTGTTTAGACATTTCAATAAAGTTAAGGCAAAGCAAAGCTTCTAAAGAAAATAGGATGCACAAGAGACTTCTGCTAGTTAATGATTGTATGGCGTCCTCATTGTTTCATCTGAATAACACCATGTTATTTATTGCTCTTAGGAATTTGTTGTCTCTGAATATATAGAATCTAGTTTGTTAAGTTATCTTTACATTTAGAATGAGAAATACTTTGAAATGCATTTGTTATGGAAGTGTATGTTTCTTCTCTAGTTATCAGTTAAATAGCCTTTCCTTACTTTTCATTAGGGAGATTTTGCTATATACAAAGTTATCCCACTAGGTGAAACCACTAAATATTTACAAATAAAAACTTTTGATTACAAATTAAAATAAACCTGTAAAAAAATCAATGAAGAACTTTTTTGTTTCTTTGAGAGTAAACATGATCTTTCAGATTTTTGTGTCGTCATGGTATAGATTCTCTGTTGATGCTGAGGTGTACATGGAGCACGAGTCCTCTTTGGCATTCACATTGTTCAGGAGAATGTTAGAAACACCTATTAGAATTTGGGTGTTTGGGTTTTCTCTTCAGTTATGAGTACCCTGATTTGCGTTCAAGTACTTTCCCTTTTGAGGATGTATTTGTCCGTGTGGTTGCCCTTTGTGACAAACACACCTCCTACAGACGCCCTACTAGAATAAATGAGCAGGTCTCTTGTTAACCCAGTCTGGAGTTATCTCTGCCATCTGTAGGGCATTATACTTGTGAGAACTTTTTGTCGGTCTGAGAGTTCCATAGTAGGGCTGACTACTCGCGTGTGGACTGTGCACAGCAGAGCCTGTCACACATAAGCCATTGAATTACGTATTCGTGGTTTGTTGGGAGTGTTGTTGCTACAGCTCCTCCCAGATAAGAACCTACAGGATGGGATTTCAATTTAGTGATCTTAAAGAAAGATAAATTTTATTTTAAAAAGTTAATGATTGTATGGAGTCCTCATTGTTTCATCTGAATAACTCTTCTTCGGTGTGAAGTATAACATCTGGAATGAGTCTATGAAGGTACAAAGGGACAAATGTTCCATTTATCCCTCCAGTTCCCTTGTTTAGTCTGAATCTGTTAAATTGGCAATCCCTTACAATTATTCTAATTGGTGGGTATGTACTATAATGGCCATTAAGTAGGAGCTGTTACAAAATCATGTTTAGAATCTTTGTGGAATGCAGTCTACACAATTTCTAGTTGTTTATGCTAAGTGAGAATAGACTTTATAAGGAAGTCATTCAAATTCAAAATTCTGGTAAGACTGGTTTTAATATATTTCTGGAGGCCTTCACAAGGTTACAGTTTTAAACCCAGCTAACAACTTTGTCTACAGAACATTTCAAATTTCATCCATCATGCACTTAGGTTGGAGATTATAGAATGAGTTATAAATTTGAAGTTGTTGTATGATTGAGACGTCTAACTACTTTTTCCTTGTCAGACAGATATTGAAAGGATTTTAATTTCTTTTTACTGACATTTAGAAGTGGATAGTGAATGTAGGAAGAAGCAGTGGTTGTTTAGATTATTTTATTCTTTTTTTTCCTTTTGCAGAACTAAGATATTTTGTCTTGATTTTTTTAGAATATTTAGTGAAATTGAGTTTGCCTCAAAGAGCAGTAGGGTTTGCAAGAGTTCTGCTATGTTAACTATTGTTTAATTTTTCTATGATCAGTGGTACTCATGTATACACTGAAATATTAGCAATACACAACTACCCACCTCTTCATCCTATCCTGTTAAATTCCTGGGTAAGACCTTGGTATTTGGTAGAGAATGGTGAGAATCTGCTGAGTCAGACAGTGGGCTGGTGGTAACTAAGGCCCACCTCTTCATCCTATCCTATTAAATTCCTGGGTAAGACCTTGGTATTTGGTAGAGAATGGTGAGAATCTGCTGAGTCAGACAGTGGGCTGCTGGTAACTAAGGCCCTGACAAAGTAAGGCATCCTGTAGAGGTCTCCATACCTGGTGCGTGTTTTAGTGTATCAAATTCACATGACTTGCAGAGGTAAAAATGGCCAGCATTTTGTGAGTGGGCAAGGAATTTAAATTAACATAGATGTATTTAAGAAATAGTTGTCATAAGAACAGTACCATTAAAATATTATCAACATTGGATACTAACTACACTAAAGTAATTATCAGATTTTTTAGATCAGTATAGGAGGAAGACAGAACCATTGTTGACTACTTTCCGTACTCTGCCAGTTGGTTTATGTAGTACCAAAGGGGACTTTGCTGATAAGTTATTAAATATAATGTCATAAAAACAAGATCACCCAACATTTAAGTTAGTTATATGGTGTTGGTATGAAATAAAAATTTCTGTCACTGACACTGTAAAAGGAGATACCTAATCTACATGGGAAGGTACCTACTGAATGTCTGTATTTAGAAATTGTATTCAAGGAACTAAATTTTTGAATTGCAATTAATAACTGTTTGTGGGGAGGGACATTAAAACCATGTAAATGTTGTTAGTTCCAGCCCCCAAGCCTTTAATGCATTTGTATGCTTATTTTCTCATTTATTTATATTACTGTGTGCAGATGGACTCTTAATTCAATGAATTATAATTTATTGCTTTTATTCTTAACCTCTGGTTGTCCCACATTTGAATATGGAAAACTCCTTCAAGCTTGTTTTTGTGTGATTTTTGACACGTCCCCATCATTTTCACTGATTTTGCTAGCATTTGACAGAGATATTTGAAGCTAGTCTTGTACTTTGTTTGGAATGGAGAACAGAATCTTGATTCCATTTATGATACTGTTTTTAGGGTGTTATTGCTCTCAGTGAAAGGGAACTAGAGAATATGCTGTGTGTGTGTGTGTGTGTGTGTGTGTGTGTGTGTGTGTAAAACATCAAGCTCACATAGATCCCTCCACTTGGAATTCAGAACCATAGGTTCCTTACTGCTTTTTTTCCTTTTCAGCATTTATAACTTCTGTAGTAACTCAACACCTGGCTACCATATCGTAAATGTATTGTCTATTTATCTTAAATGTATTGACTGTTTATCCTCTTTTCAGCTGGCCTGTAAAGTTCTGCTCACCTTATTTGTGCTTAGAATTCTATATGCCAGGGTACTCTCTCCCCTCCTCACTGTAGTATAGATGTCTCCTTCATTCTCTCCAGGCTGTGTCATACCAACCATATGTCTTGCCCCATCAGACAAATGTTGTCTTTCATTAGCTTGGCACCTCATCCAAAACCAGGTGCACTTTAAATGTAAACATATACTCAAATTTTCTTTGAGAAGAGTTATGTGATATATATTACCATTTACAACTTGCAGTAGGTATTAAACATTTTACTCCTTGTCAGTCTGATGGATGGAGCTGAGATTGTATCATTTTTATTATGGGTCAGTTTCATTTTGTGTGTGTATGTGTTTGTGCGTAGTGTGGTATGTACATGTTCATGTGTGTATATACATATGGAGGCCTGAAGTTAATGTCAGAGACTGCCTTCTCCATCTCATGTTTGAAGCCGAGTTTATCAGAGAACCCAGAACTCAGAAGTTTGACAAGGCTAGGTGGCCAGCACACCCAGCTTTCCACATGGGTGCCGAGGAGCCGAATTAAGGTTTGGATGGTTGTACCACAGGCATCTTACCCAGCTGAGCTATCTCCTAGTCTCTTCTTTTCTCTTGATTTGAGTGTGACAAATCATTATAACTTTCCTTGAATTGCTAGCCTTCATTCTTAGTTTCTTTGCCTATGATTTATTTTGTTTTCAGTGTGAAAGATTTTCCTAATTGTATTAGCCTGCTTGGACTGCCAGAAGAAAATACTATAGATGGAATGGCTTAAACAATGAGCATATTATTTCTCACTCACTCTGGTGAGACAGTGTTGGCAGTTTCACTCCTGGTCAGGACAGCCCTTCTCTTCTTTGTGCTGTAACCATGTTGTGAGGCCCACACCTTCATGATCTCAGTCAGCCCAAGTTACCCCCAGCCCCATGCTATTATGCTATTAATATAAATGTTAAAGACACACAAGAAGTATATCTGTATATATAGCATACTTTGCATATTCATAGCATACGTTGTTTATGGATGTGTGAAAATCAAAATGAGTAATCCCTATGGAAGTCAGAGCTAAGACTTGTAAACCAGAATGTTAGACAGTACAAACTCTTTGTCTTTGAGTACTACTTGATTAGCTATTGCAGTGCTTATGTAGTGAGCAGACAACAAGCAATTGTGATTTTCAGTGTTTAATATTACTGTTTATTAAGCTTTGCTCATTGAAAGATGAATTATGAAAACATTAAAGGGAAATAAAAGTTGCAAAAGTTTGATGATCTTCTTTTGAAGTATATCTTTATCTAATTTGGTAGCTGTGGTACTGTCTTTATTTTGGAAAAGGTTCCTCTACTTAGATTTCTTACCCCCAACTGCTTTCGTAGTTAGCATGTAACAAGTGATTTATTCATTTGATATATATGTGTGTGTATATATGTGTATGTATGTATGTATGTATATATATGTATGTATATATATATGAATTGCCTCCTATAAACCTGCTAATGAGAGAAAATTCCTTTAGCTGCCATTGCCAGTCCTAAATGCTTCACATAGTCTCTTTTACTGTTCATAATAGCTCTATGAGGTGTTTACTGTGTTTTTACTGAGGACTTAGCAAAATAATTATAATAGTAACAACAACCAGGGTCACATTTAGTAGACACTGCACTGAAACAGATTTCACTCTATGCAGAATCTCTGTTTAAATGTAGTAAGGAATATAAATGCTGATAAATTAGGACCAGTGACTTTGTCACCAAGTAGAGTACTTTAGTCTTGGGAAATGCCTATCCCAGGGAAAGAATCTCTAAGACTTGGTTTCTGCCCTGAACCCTTCATACACATAGCCCTGTTTAAACTTGAACAATTTGATACAGTCTTTATTATCTGTTGGGCTTCTAGGTGAGATTTCTGTTTCCTTCTTCTGTAGGATGTGTGTGTTGGGGGGGATATTAGAACACAACGAATTGTAAAGTTCAACAACAGTTCAAAAAAAAAGGAAATTATTTCCATGCATTTAAAACATGAGTTAGCACCATTGGAACAGATACTTTAAGAGAAGGAAATGGGGTGAACATTTTGTTCAGTGGCTAAGAGAACCTCTTGCCAAGGACCTAGGTTCAGTTCCTAGCACCCACATGCATTTCACCCACATATTCACACTGTGTATATACGTGCAGGGAGAACATTCATATACATAATTACATTAATCTTTTTAAAAGAGATTGAAATGTAGAGGGGTAGGTAAATGCTTGGTGGAGAATATACATACATGTGTATTATGAGCTAGAACTGGTGGGGTAGGTGAAGGCATTTGCTCTGCAAGGTTGAGTTGGAGCCTGTGTGAAGGTACAATGAGAGATGGATTCCAACAAGTGTCCTAAGTTGTCTTCTAGCCTCTACCTAATATGGCATGTTTGTTTGCTCCCCTCCCCCAAATAATTTTTTAAGGCTAGGATTTGTATACACGGGTAGCTAGAGACTAATCTTGGAAATCTTTAAGGCATAACTATTTTGGACTTAATTCTTAAATAGATTTCAAGTTGTTGGGAGTTGGGGGTTGTTTTTTAAATTGTTATTTGCTTATTTTGCTTTTGAGAGTGCATGTGGGTTTTGTATGGGCAGTAATCTATTGGGAAATGTTAAACCAGCAGAATTAATTTACAAAGGTAGAGACCAAAGTCAGGTAGACCAAGTAGTAAATTTTGTTGAAATAACTCAGGTAAGAAGGGTTTCCAGTGGGTTATTAGTAGTGAAGTGGGATGGTAGTGCTTGAATAACAGGAAGACAAATTGATTAACTTTGGACTGCTTGCTATATATGGGGTGCTAGGAATACTAGGAGATCAGGGGTTTTGATTTTGCACTTTTGAGTCCAGGAAATGGATGATGGCGCCCAGGTTGGGTAGTGCTGAGTAATGAGGGTCAAAACGAGGTAAGATTTTAAGTCATAAGAGCATTTTTAGAGTAATAATTTTCGGCAACTCTATCAAATTGAACAAAATTGAAGGTACTAATTAATAAAAACAATGAAGTGGAAACATTTTACAAATATATACAATTGGTGAAAAGAATTGGGTTTGAATTGGTTTTTTTAAAGGATAATTAGGGATAACTATAATGGTTATATAGGTTACTTTGAGCATTAGTTTTTGACTTCATGCCGCAAATAACAATGTTCCAGTGGCCTGCCAGCACCATAATTTATGGATTGCCTTTTACTCTGCAGCTCCTTCGACAGCAGTTAGGAGAAGTGTGGGAGAACAGTGGTGCTGTACTAGGCAGAAATTTCTTGTCTGCTAAACAGACATTAGATCTGTGGAGTGCAGTATAGATGTGTTTGCATTGATAGCCTTTAGAAAGCAAAGTTCCGGAAAGAACCCATATACCTGTAAGTTGAGAGTTGTTGTGGCTCCACACTCACATTGTGTTCCTGTTTTCATTCACTAGATAGTAAGTGCAATTTGGTGTATTTTCATCATGTAATGCTCTACATATGCATGTATGATAAAATTCATTGATAAAATTCAGTTTCATTTTTGTTTGAGAATTTCATAGGACATGTTCTGATTGCATTCACAGCTCCCTATTCCTCCCACTAGCTACTTCCAGGTCATCCCCCCTCTCCCTGTCCTCCAACTTTGTGTTCTGTCTCTCTCAAAAAAGCCTGCTGAGTTCATTTTGTGCTGCTCAAATATATACTCACGGTATGAAGACTTCCATTGGAGTGTAGTGTACCTACCAGGAGCCACACCCTTAGAAACCTGCCTGCCCGCCTCCAGAAGGCATCAACTGGCCATAGTTCCCTAGTTAGGGCTGGAGACCCATGAACCCCTTCATGCCGGAATGCCCACTGACTTGATCTTGTGTAAGGCTTGTGAAGGCAACCTCACCAGCTGGGAGCTCATAAGTATAGTAGGCCTGTCATATCCAGTAGCTAATGTTTCCCTTCAGTCCTTTAAACCTCTGGCTCTTCCAGGCTTTTGGCCCACCCCCTCCATGATAGTACCTGAGCCGTGGAGAAGGAGCTGTAATTTTTGACTAAGTGCTCCGCAGACACTTAACTTTCTTCAGTTTGACCAGTTAAGAGTTTCAGTGTTAGACCACCACCCACTGCATGAAGAAATTTCTCTGATAAGGTCTGAGAGTTACACAAATATGTAGGTAGAGAGACCTAAGTTTAGAGGGGAGTTTGGTACTCTGCCCATTTAGCAGAATAGTAATAGTAGATTCACCCATGGGGCTAATACGAAGCATTTATAAACCATGAAAATGCTAAGTAGAATTTTTACTTTTCTCCAAGGGGGCATATTTCATGCCTTTAAGGCATTTGGGAACATATGTTAGAAGATAAGACTATTAAAAAACATTTTCTTTCTTTTTTTTTTTTGTTTTCAAGACCACGTTTCTCTGTAGCTTTAGAATTACTAGAAATTTATTGGGAATCTGTTATTGGTTATTTCCAATTCTTTTAAAAACATGGTGCTCTCTTTTTAACAGTACACATCTGGAGGCAGATAAATTGAAGTAAAAAGCTGTAATTACTTAATTGATCATAATTCTGGCAATACATTGAAGTCGAAGGTTAAAATGTATATTCATTTATATATTAAAGAACATCGTTAGACATTGATAAGGCATCTGTTTTACTTAGAGTTTCTATTGCTGTGAAGAGACATCTTGACCATGACAACTCTTATGAAGGAAAAGCATTTAATTGGGGTGGCTTACATTTTCAAAGGTAAGGATACCAAGGAATGAGCTATGGTAGCATAGGCATGAGCAAGGAATGGTAGCTAGCTAGGTCTGTGAGTGGAATGGTAGCTACCTAGGTCTGTGAGTGGAATGGTAGCTAGCTAGGTCTGTGAGTGGAATGGTAGCTACCTAGGTCTGTGAGTGGAATGGTAGCTAGCTAGATCTGTGAGTAGAATGGTAGCTACCTAGGTCTGTGAGTGGCACTTGCTACCATGCCTGACATGGCAGAAGGAGAAAACCAACTTCTGTGAGTGTCTTCTGGCCTCCACATGTAGCCCATGGCATGTGCACCCACGCACATAAATTACCAACGAAACAGCGGTTTTCATGAGTCCGCAAGCCTTGCCTGTGGTGGTTACTGCCTTCCTTGCTTTGTGGGACAGTTCCTTTTTGAAGAACTTTATTTCTGCCCTTTCCTCTTTCTCCGCTAAAGCATGAGGTGCCTGTTTAAAGAAGGGAGAGGTAGGTTCTTTATTCTTAAGCCAAGTGCTCCTCTTACTCAGTTTGCTACATTAGAAACTGCATCATCCTAAAGAAAAAGACACGTAGGGTCACAAGTTTGCCTTTCTTAGAGAAGCATTGGCACTTCATAAAACAAATCCCTGACTCAGTCATGTTTCTTGCTGCTGATTTTCTGCAGCATTCGGTTACAAATTAACAAGCTTTTCCCTCACAAAATTAAAAGAAGTAAAACCATCATGGAGACATTTGAATGACACCAAGTAATAACAATATTGAAATCAACATTTTGAATCAAATAATAATTTAGATTAAAAGTTTCTGGAACCCTATAATTTTCGTGTTTCTAAAAAGGCAATTGCTTCAGAAGACAATTAAGGTTTTGCAGTGTTTTTGAAAGACTTCATAAGCTTTCTCCAAAAAGTATTATTTTTTTATGTTTTTAGCTTGCCCCTTTCCACACATGATCATTTCCTTTTTAGGACTGGCGCGAATGGAAACCACTCACTTACGGGATTATTTAGTTGGCAGTGTTTCAGCCTGATGCTTCAGTGCCCTGCAGATCCTGCCATTGTGCTTTTAGTGACACACCACCCCTTTTCTCAAAAACTGTTAGGTCTTTGTTCATATTATTGTTTGGCTAATTTTGTTTGTAAACTTTAAACTCCCTTTTGTATAACTTATAAAATTTCCTAAAAGTATATTAACAGGTTTTGACATTTCCTGTTTCTGCTCTCTACCCAAACAGCCTATTTACAACAGGGTTTTAAGACTGGAGGGATGGGGATTGATTCTTAAGTGACTGTCATTTGGTGAGGCAGCCTTTCTTCATCTGCTTTTGATTGTGGTGATGATTATTCTCAAGCCAAAAGGGGAATGTAGAGTGATCTTTAAGACCCTTCTAGCTCCAGATATCAGTAGTTTTTAAATAGTCATGTCTTGACCATTTTATAAAATCTTGAAGTACAAAGCTAAATTTGTTATATGTTTAATGAAGGAGTTTCTTTTGAATTTTAGTAAGAAAGGGTTTAGCCTTACTATTTCTTTGGGGGGAACTAGTTAAGTTGCTGAATGGCCAGAAAACTAGTAAGTCCGGAGGGAACATGGAGGAGTGAGAGGACACTTTCCGCCAGTGCTCATTTGCTACAGTAGGATAATTAATCCAGCTGTTCTGCTACAAGGTTTATAGCCAAGCTCCTAGGCTTTTTAAGGTTTTCTTCTATTTTAATTGAAAAATTAAAACCATCACATTGATCTTTGGTGATTTAGAGAAACGTCTACTGTCTGAAATGTAGATTTTTAAACACAATTACTTTTTATTATGTGTATGTGCCTATATAAGTGTGTGCCACATGCATGTAGGTGCCCACAGAGGATGTCAGATTCCCTGGAGCTGGGATTTCTGTTGGTTGTGAGTTGTGGGTGCTGGAATCCAAACTTGAGTCTCCTAAAAAAAACTATAAGCACTCACTGTTGAGTATGGCTTCAGCTTTGAAGTTCCTGTTTTAAATAAATTCAGTCCTAGCATGTGTTGCCACTTTGATGGAATAGCTCTCTGTGTGTTGTTAATACTAAAGACGGTGCTAGCCCATGGCGGAATCACCTCACCATATTGACACAGTCGGATTAAGGTAGGGAGAGGATGAATAGCTTTAGATCGTTAGTAATTAAAACTGGAAATGCTTTGTGCTGGTGCACACCTTTACTCCCAGCACTTGGGGGGCAGAGGCAGACTAATCTCTGTGTTCGAGGCCAGCCTAATCTACAGAGTGAGTTTCAGGAGAACCAAGGCTACACAGAGAAACCCTGTCTCAAAAAACAAACAAACAAACTGGAAAGGATGTAACTGGTAGTTGAAGGAGGAAGACTAGCTAAGATGCCTTCCAAATTTCTGTTCTTGTCTGGTTCTTTCCATTTTTACACCAGAAAAATTTAAGTACATAACTGTAAAAATATACCCTTATGGACACTACTGTTGAATATTTTGAATCTATTACATATGTACATAAAAAGCCTAAATTGTACCTTTGTTATTTACTTTTCTTCTGAGATTTGTGTTATTTTCTCAACAATGACAGAACAACTTACAGAAGGAAAATTTTATTCTGACTCACAGATTCAGGGACATGTCAGCCCATCATAGCAGGGAGAGCCTGGCACTGATGCATGACGTAGGGCTTATTCACTTGATTGTAATTACAAAAGGTAGAAAACTCCACTGGGCTATCTTCCAAAATCTACCCCTAGTGATGTGCTTGCACCAGCCAGAATTGCCTACTAGAAGCTCTGCAGCCTTCAGAATAGTGTCACAGGCCACACACCAACATTTAAACATGAGATATTTCAGATTCAAGCCATAAGATTGAAATCTTCTTAACTGGTCCCCCCTTTATTGAAAATAGATTTTTTTTCACACATTATGGTTTCTCCTCCTTCTACTCCTCCCAGTTCCTCCTTACCTCCTATCTGATCTTTCTGTCTCTAATTAGAAAACAAATAGACTTCTAAGAGGTAATAATAAAGATAAAACAAAAACTAACACACTGGAATTGGATAAAACAAATAGAAGGAAAGGGCCTAAGAGAAGGAAGAAGAAACAGACACTGGACTCCTGAAAGTCATAATGTATACTCAGAGGATCTAATGCAGACCTGTGCAGTCCCTGTGCATGCTGTCTTTCTACTAGATGACTAGTAAGATGCAATTAATGGTTAGTTAGGGCATACAGAAAATACCAATCATTACTGGCTTTTGGATGGAGGGGAGGGAAATCAGAAATATACAGGATCTGATCTTACCTTTGTGATTAGGATTTTATTCATGTTTCATGACCTTGTTCATGTGCTAAGTGCTGTTTGTTACTGAATTACAGAGGCAAATATAATAGGTGTTATTTCTAAGGAGATGAGACATATTTTAACTAGAGTTATTTGTCCAGGGTGCTGACAAAATTTCTAGAGGTGGATTTTTGTGCTGATTAGTTTTTTTGTCAGCTTAGCACAAACTAGGGCCATCTTGGAAGAGGGAACCTCCACTGAGAAAATGCCCTTACCATACTGACCTGTAGACAAGCCTCTGGGTCATTTCCTTGATTAATGAATGATGTGGGAGGGTCCAGCCCACTGTGAGTGATGACGCATCTGAGCAAGTAGCCAGTTATAGAAAGTCTCACCTTTTCATTTGTGTTACACATTCAGAATTAACTTTAACTAGAGTTTACCGAGCTGATAAGTATCTCTTACTGCTTACATTAAGAAACATTTGCTAAGTTGTTCTAACTTAGTAATGTTGTCTGTTTGCTTGGCAAAGGTAGCAATGGCTATGTGTCATCATTTATAATGAGTAAGTCACCCATCTTTCACTCCATAATTTTAATACTTGTTAGTGATCTTTTACTAAGTTGCAATGAAGTTCTGCAAAATGATCATTTCTAATTGTCTTTTTGTTGGTACTTCTACAAATGGAAATGTAAGGATTATTATCTATTTTTCTATCCAATATTTGTTGTAGACTGGCTTTTCCCCCTTATTCAGTATACTACTCCTTTAAGTTTCTGTTAGTGTTGATGTTCTTTCTGGCATTTAAAATAAATATCTTGTCTAGTGGTTTGCTTGATAAGGATTTGAAATCAACCATTTCTTCAGGAAGCTAGGTAGCTTTTATAATGACGGAATAAATAAAGTGTTTGAATTAAGTTCAGAAGTAAAAGTCAACCAGGTAGTGGGTGGGTTCAGAAGATGGGATAAGCATCAAATGTGTGATCATTTACAGAATCTTAAGCAGGCACTCAGAATAGTGTTCAATGGGTTAGGAATTAAGAGTGTTTGCTGTGTGGGCATAAGGGCCTGAGTTTGAATTCTCAACATCCGTAGCAAAGGTTGTTCAAGGCTGCACATGCCTGTGTCCCCAGAACTGTGGCGGGACAGACAGGAACAGTCCCTGGGGCTTGCTGGCTGCCAACCTAGCTCCAGGTTCAGTGGCAGAGACCTTAATAAGGTGGAGAGTGATGGAGTAGAACACCGAATGACCCGGGGTTCTACGCATGTGCATGTGCACTCACACACACCAAAGAAAATTCTAATTTCAAAATATGAAGTATAAAATTAGGAGCTGAGTAAAAATTAAGATCCTAAGTGTCGTTCTTCATTGTATAGTTTTCACACTAGAGGGATACTCATACATAAGACAAATAACAAACATGAAGGAACTATGAGTAGATTTGAATGTTAAAAAATTTTGTTTGTATTTTTCCATTTTTGATACTTTTATTATGGGATTTTTCTATGTAGCTGAAACTGACTTGGAATTCATGAACCTCTGCTTCTGCTTTAGTGCTGGTATTGCAGGTGTATGTGTATACTACACACTGGGAAAATAATTTTACATTAAAACAAGTGTGTTAACCTGTAAAAATGTCAGTCAGGTTTATAATGGTTATGTAAGCCTAAGTTTAACACCAGTCTTGATTTGTATGAAATCCTGTCTTAAAAAAAAAAAAAAAACTTGTAAATTTTATGTTGCTTTTTATTTACTGACATTTAGTGGTGGGTTATAATTTGAATTGGTGTCCTTTTGGCTCTTTGAGAATTCTGTTCAGTGTCTTTTAATCATATTCACTTCTTCCCCCAAATTCCTTCCAGATCTAGCTCCCTTCCCTATCCACTCTTTCAACCCCCAAGCCTTCAAATCCAATATGTGCTTCCCATATATTCTGAATGTGTGGCCTTCCCCTGGAGCCTGATCCACTTACTGTAGGGTCTTAAAGAAAAACTGAGTCTTACTGTCAGAGCAGCTCCCAGTTGCCAGTAGCTCCTTCGCTAGGCATAGGAACTTGGTCCACATCCCCTCTCCATGCTGGGATTTGACCTGATTTGAGTTTGCATGAGGCTGGTGTGTGCTGACAGAATCCTTGTGTGCACCTGCCTTGTTGAGCATGGAGAGAATGAGACTAAGATAGCAAAAGCTTCGAGATTTGTAGAGGAAGATTACAATTTTTCTTAGGTAAAGACTTAGCTGTTTTGTGAGCTGTGAGGATATTTAATGGCAAATTCTCTGAAGTTTTTATACGTTTGGAAATAATGTATGAGAAATACTTAGGCATCTGTTTCCATTTTTAGACTGGGCTGGCTTAGATGAAGATGAAGATGCACATGTCTGGGAGGATAATTGGGATGATGACAATGTAGAAGATGACTTCTCCAATCAGTTACGGTAGGTTTTCAGCCAGATTTTTATTAAAGATCAGTATTAACTTTAAGCATGGAATGTATAGCGGACATAGATAGCTGTCCTCTTAAAACTTTTGAGATGATTTTTTTCATTATGTGAAGTAAGACATTTCCTTCACCCTTTGGATTTCTAAACAGGAGTATTTCAGGAAAATGCATACACCTTTTGTTCCTTCTAAAAAGGTAGTTAAATAAGAGCATATTTGCTCTTTTTCATGAACTTGATCCTGTCAACATTTATTTTCAGCCAGTATTGAATAACTGGGCCAAAATTAGAATCATAGATCTAATTGGGGAACTCAATTAGATCCTCAAATTTGGAGTTATATAGTGGTCTATTATATTCAAGAATAAATTCACCCAAGTTGCCTATTCTGGATATTTCATATAAATGTTATTATACAAGATATGTCCTTGTGTATCCACATTCTTCCTTTTAGCATAATCTTTCCCAAATTCAAAAATATGGTAGTGTATAGAAGTACATTATTCTTTTTCATAACTCAATAATTCTCTAATGTAAGCTATATCATATTTTATGTATTTGTCAGTTTGGGTACATTTCTACTTTTTATATACTGTATATGCTGCACACTTATCCATATAGTGTGCAGCTATGCACATATATGGGTATGTATTTGAGTACGTATTTTCAGCTTTCGGGGACTATGAAGTGACATTTCTGGGTTGTATGGTAATTTTCTGTTTTAACATTTTGAAGAACTGTCAGACTTGTCTGTAGTCACTGAAAAGGTTTCCCAGTAGCAGTGGTCAAATATAATATTGTTTGATTATTGTTTTTATGTAGCCATCTCTAAGTGAAAGCCATGAAGCACAGTCTCCTTGTAACTTCGGCTTTCATTTCCCAGTGTGCTTCTTGACCACATGTATTTTTGGGGTGAGGGAACTCTATTCAAATCCTCTTTTTGTTGTTGAATTGTGAGACCTACTTTGCATATTCTTGGTATTAAAATCTTGTTAGGTATTCTGCTTGGTTGTCTTTTTTACTTTGTTAATTGCAAAATTTTAAATTTTGGTGATCAAGTTTGTTTATTTATTTATTTATTGTTACTTACACTTTGGGTATCAGATTTAGAAACTCATTACCAAATTCCAGATAATGAAGGTTTATTCTTGTGTCTCTGTGGAAGAATTTTATAGCTTAGCTCTTTTAGCTTGAATGAATTTTTGCATGTAATGTAGGTGCAACTCACTTTTACATGTGAGCATCCAGATTTCCCAGCACCATTTGTTAAACAGGAGCCAGCTTCCTTCCTCTGTATAGCAGTATTGTGCTTGGGATGATTGTATCATTCGTAAAATTTTGATATTGATATGAACTTTGTGGATCTCAGAATTTTCTTAAAGTAGAAGTATCTAAAAATAACAGCTGAATAGTAGTGTGCCTACTTTGCATGCATGAGGCACTGATTTCAGTCCTTATCACCACCTAAACAAATAAAGCAACAGAAATTTATATTTAGGGGTTAGGAAGATGGTGCACACTGGTATAGACACTTGTTCCTCTTGAGGTGAATGTCTAGCACCCACATGGTGGCTTACAACCATTGAGTGCTCTTCTGACTTCTGTGGGCAGTAAGCACACAGGCAGGACACACATGTATGTAGGCAAAGCATTCATACACATATATCTAAAAGAATATTTGTGCTATATTGAAATATACATTAGAAATAGGACATTAGTATAATATTTGTAAGGTTCTTGTAGAATAGTAGAAAAGCTTCATTCTATAAGTAGGTTCATATATGAGAAAATTAATGAAGATTACAAGTAATGAGAGGACAAACAATTTTTTAATTACTGTATTGATTGATACCCAATTTCCTTCTTACGGTTTCATTTTAGACTAAAATAAATTTGGTAATGTTCTAAGTTAGTGACCCAATCTTAATTTATGTATTCTATTCTGTCTTAGAAACAGCTGTGTCTTTGAATTCTTAGAAGGAAGCTAATGCTGCTCTTGTCTTGTGTTTCAGAGCTGAGCTCGAGAAGCATGGGTACAAGATGGAAACGTCATAGCATCCAGAAGTGCAAGAACCTCAACATGGGCTGTGGGCTAATTCTAGGACAGAGAGCAAGGAAGGGATACTTTAAAGTTATTTCATTATCTGCTTGGATTTATTTTTGTTTTTATAACAAAATAAATAAATGTTTTGATCTAACCTTTTGGTTCAGATGTCTTGATCTTTTGCCTCTGTTCCTTTATAATATTTGTGGTTTTCAAAGGACATATTGACACACTAAAAGTCCACATTAAAAATTTTTTTTAATATTAATTGAAGCTCAAACAGATGTTGCAATTCATCAGATCTCCAGCTCAGCACCTTTCTTGAGTCACATCAATGAAATCTCAGTCCAGTTTTACAAGATACTTCTTTTATATCACCTTAAACTTTAATGTCTTCTGTCTTTTGATAGTGTAGGCAACATTACTAATATTTACTTATAAGGGGGTCCTTCATTTTAAATCTCTGTAGTTTACTTAGTTCTTGAGTCAGTAATCTTATTAGTGGTTGGTAGAGTCCATTGGCTATTTTGTCACAGTTCTAAGAATAATATTTCTGTTACAGTTGGGAAAGTTGGCCCACGATACTTTATAGCAACATGGGTGTATTCTCAGCTACTGCATACATTCATGTCACACAACAGAATTTCTAGAAAATTATTACTGTTGCTATGCCTACTGTTTTAGAGATTTAATTTGGTGTATACAGGACTCATTGAAACTGGTAAATGATGGAATGGAATAAAGAACAAAAAAGAATTTGGACCGAGTAAATGCCATGTACATATAGCTAGTATTTTCCACAAAAGTGATGTCTGTTAGCCAATGGATGTGTCTTGCCTGGCTGTTACTTAAGTACTGTTCAGGCAGCTCCTGTGCTGGCAAGTCAGCCAGCGGGTGAGCACTTCCAGCTCAGTCCAGCCTCCTTCCTCCATAAACTGAAGTATTTTCTGTAGTAGAGAATTACTGTCTAAACCCACAACTAGCAATAACTGGGACAGTTTATGGGTCATCGGGTTTTTGTGGCCAATAGCTAACTCATAGGGAGGTGGCCCACTTTTAGCACTCCGATCTTCACCCAACAACTGTATGGCTCCAGGGAACACCCTTTCCTCTTACAGTGTCTTGGTTCAGATGCCTTAATTGCTGTTTCTACTGTCCTTCTAGGTGCTTTCCCAAATCGCTAAGGTGTTTTAAGGTTCTGCATCATATAATGAAACCTGTTTGCAGGGCCTACTTATAGCATGTTGAGGAGACAGCTACCCGGTGTGTGTGTGGGGGTCTTCCTAGGATGCCCTACTCTGATGGCTTTAACTTGTACATCTACCCCTTGCCAGGAACACCTGCTTCAGCACATTATCCTGTACCACATGGGGAAAGGCAGCCATTGGAAATGTCCCTGTATAAGCTCCACCCTCAAGCAGGTCAGCCTCCGATACAGGGCTCAGCATTCATTTTGGAAGCCATGCAATCACTCCCCTCTAGGTCATCTTTGGATTTGTTTTTTTTATATGTCTTAATTTGTAAGTTTGTACTGTATTCCAAAAGGATACCATATGGTACCCTGCCCTTTCCAAGTAAACAGGAGCAATATATCCCCCCTTTTATTTATTGAGTGGTCCTCAACCTGTGGGTCATGACCCCTTTAGGGATTGAATGACCCTTTTTTCATGGGGGTCACCTAAGACCATCAGAAAACATGGATATTTACTATTCCTAACACTAGCAAAATTAAAGTTATGAGGTAGCAATGGAAATAATTTATGGTTTGGCTCACCACAGCATGAGGAACTATATTAAAGGACTGCAGCATTAGGTAAAACATTGTCAATTTGTAGTATCCTCAGCCCAATGTGACAATGTGACATTGGAGATTGGTTTTGGATCTTCTAGCCACTTAAATGTGTCTTCTTGAGCACTTACCTGTAAATCCTAGCTTGAGTCTGCCTTGAGTTTATTCCTTTTTGTATCCATGTGTTAATCTTATCCTGTGTTAGGCACTTTTAAAAATGGATGTATGTATGTATGATTTCAGATCTATTTCCAGCTATTTTTCTGTCGCTAAAACTCTGAACTCCCATCTACTAACTTGATTGTCTTTGCATTGATGAGGGAGCATCTTCAAATTAACTTGATGAAAATGAAAGAACAGAAGCCTTGATTATCCTCAAACTTAACTATTTCACCCAGCCTTGCCTATCTCGCCTTCTCTACCCAATTACTGAAGGCCAGATTGTAAGATCTGCCTATGTTTTGTTTTCTGAAATACCCCACCTATTGGCAAGCTCCATCCGCTCTTCCCTCCATGTCATTGGTTCCAGTCTTGTCTACTCAGTCTCCGTTGTCACCTCCTTTTCATCAGGAATCCATTGCTCTTCTTCTTTCACATGTGGCCAGGGAAACCACATACCACTCCTAGGTCAGCATGGGCTCTGCTTAATCTTCAGCCAGTCCTGGTAACTCTCTCTTGGAAATGATTAAATAAGAGGAGGCAAATTTAAAGAATTTTGAGCCAGTAAAAACAAAGGGATATGATGCTCTGGCAAAGAGGAAACCTGCCACATAAAATAGCCTCCCCCTCTAGATGTAAATACAGAAGTGTGGCCCCTAATTGCCACAGCCGTCTAGAAAGCAGTTTTAGGTTATAGGTGAGGAATAAACAAAAAAACCCTGGAATAAACAGGATTCTGGGCAGGGGAGATGGCTCAGCAGAGAAAGGTACTTACTGCTAAACCTGAGAAGCTGATTTTGATCTTTGGAGAGAACCAACTACTGCAAGTTATCTGCTGACCCCATAAGTATGTTGATACATGCACATGACACTCAGACAATAAATAAACGTATAAAAAGGAACAGGATTGGTGGATATCACTGACCCTGTCCTATGTCTGGCTTCCTGTACAGTGAGTCTATAGATTTTATTTCAGACCCTGAGGTTGGCTATTTCTATAGAAACATTTTAATCAGCATATTCAGAACCAATGCACACTTATCAGTATCCCAGTCTAACCATTGCTCACAGGCTCCTACTAAACTTATCACTGAGCTGAACTGTCTATTACTTTCTTTTTCTCTCTAGTCTATTTTGGAAAATTAGATCTTTAGATGTTACTCTTTTCCATAAGCCCCGTCCCCCATAAGGCTTCATTCATCCTCAGTTTGGATTAGTATTCCCCACCCTCTCCCACATCCTTCCCCCCCCAAGCCCACTTAAAATTCAGTGGTTCTTTATGTCACATGTTTTCCTTATTTGAGTTGCAGTATCATAGTTTCTATATGACTTTACTTGCATGCGTCATTTGACAGTGGAAGCAAGGTAAGGTAGCTTCTTAACTTGAATGACTGCTGGGGAGTCTTGAGGCTCTCCTTGGTGAGGAGGATGGATTATAGGGAGGACCAGTAGCAGCATTCGTCAGTGCACAGAACCAAAAAATTCCAGATTCTCTGCCAGGTTATCCCAGGATTCTGGAAGCTGAGGCAGGTGAAGCTACATAGCTAGACCCTATCTCAAACAAATAAAAAAATTTTCCAGGTTGTTATGCTTACTTGAGCCAGTATATCTCCATTGACAGTTCATTGAC
This sequence comes from Ondatra zibethicus, assembly GCA_004026605.1. Taxonomy (NCBI): domain Eukaryota; kingdom Metazoa; phylum Chordata; class Mammalia; order Rodentia; family Cricetidae; genus Ondatra; species Ondatra zibethicus. The sequence goes on along the minus strand of PVIU01002485.1, from coordinate 77,967 downwards.
AACTTTGTCCTTTTTCTCTTAGTGTTTTTGCTTATAGTATCTGCCAGTTGCCCTCTTTTAGACAAACCCTCACATATAGTGTTCCTGTGGGATTCATCTTTAAGTCTCCTCTTCTTCATTTCTCTTCTCCCAAAAGTAGGATTGTAGATTGTGAGGGGAAATTTTCTGGTTGGTTTTAAAGATGACAGAAGGGAAGGAAAGAGGTAGAAAAGAAGAAAGCTAATAAACTGTGTCAGTCAAGTAAGTACTGGACACCTTGACCTCAACGCCCCTGGGAGCCCTTGGAAGGTATAGACAACACACTTGGCTGATTGCTACCCCTTCCAAGCAGTATGAGAACCAGGTAAGGAAACTTGCTCATCACCCGGTATGGACCATGTACAGGAAGAGTGGCTCCTGGCTACCAGTTATAGTCACAGGCTGTTGGAAGTGAAGGTGCTTTGACCAGAAGTGAAAAAGGACTGAGAATCAGTGAGACTTCATCAGCATGGCCACAGCCCTATAGTGTACTTGGTTTTCTTACCACTTTTTTTGATCACTTTTGAATCTAATTTTGTAATTTTCTAATTCTCTAATTTTAACCTCTGACCAAAAGATAAAGATAGTTTGGCAGAATCAGCATAGAACATTCAATAGCAGGGGCCCTTTGTAACAGAAATGGACCCTGCTGCTCTTACCTGCATATATACTATATGTCCATATATTAAGCCGTTTCATACCTAATTGGCTGTGCGTAGACAATTTAAAACTTACATCCTGTCAGAAAAGGTTAGTAGACTCGGTAATGACTTAGAAGTGCACGTTTTTGTTTCTGCCCATGGTGAAATCTTCCAGAAAAGTCTGTGTAGCCTTCTACTCTGACTAAAATACAGCATCATTAAAGCTCGGTAATGATGAAGTAAATTGAGCACGTGAATCGTGTTTATGTTTTAAGACTAATTTCTAATTTAAGGTAAAATGATGTGCATTAGTGTTTGTAAACAAAGATGACTGATGTGCGTGTGGGAACCTTTGAACACCCACACTGGTTTGTGTTTGGCATTTTATGTATGGAACCCACAGTAAAGTTCATATCCTCATTTGGGTGATGATATTTCCAAATCAAGGAGTACACAGAGCAAAGCTATACTCTGCTAAAGGCTCAGAAAGCCACCACTATGAGGTACAGAGACAGTAGTCTGCCTTTATGTTATTTAGTACTTTTTAGTAAGTTACCCTTTGGTGATTATAAAAAGACATGCTAAATTATTTTGGGTTTATAAGCATACACATCATTCTTCTGAAGCGCGACTGTTAAAAAAAAATACAGAAAAAACCCAAGACTAAAATTATCAAAAAAAGATTTAAATGTATAAGTTAATGACATTTATTGAAAGTTTTCTTTATATTTAATAATTCAACTTGCTAAATAAGTCTAGTAAACACATGGAACCAAAATTTTTATTTAAAACAATAGTCTTCACATGCTTAGTAATGTAGAGGACTAATTGCTGTTTTTATTTAAAGTTAACTCTTGATAAACTTACAGTAGCTTTTAAATCAGTTGACTCCATTTGTCTAAAGAAAGCCTTTTCTATTTTTCTTTCTGAGACAAGATTGCTAATGAGGGTTCAGGAAAGCCTAGGCATGGCTAGTTAGGAACTGGATGAGTGGCTGCCGGCGTCTGTGGGAGGTGAGGATGAGGGCGCGCTCCGTCTTCCCGCCTTTGCTTCAGCACAGTGCTTTGACCTTTATTTGTTTTAGACATTGGAATTCAATGCTGAGCTTTATTTGAAAAATTGATTCTACTGCCCTTCTTTTAAAGTTTGATAATAGTGATCTAGATTTTCTACAATATTGGCAATTTTTCCTAAATGCCACCAAGTAAGTTAGGTTTTACTTTCTGTCCAGATTCAGGGTAGAGCCTTGTCATACTGTGAAAATTATAAACATTTCTTCTAAGTTAGCTGAGTCTCTGTCATCTGTATGTTTGTGACCATGATTTTAAACTTAGAGAATTGAGCAGATTTCTGAAGAGCATCTACCGCCACCATTTCATTTTATAGATGAATCCAAAGTCGTTGTGACCCATCCCCAAGGTCACATTGGGTAGAAGCAAGGGCAGATTCTGATTCAGGACTCTCCTTACCCTTGCACGGAGCCTATAGAGATCCTATTCTTTAATCAATTTTAACTATAGAATGTTTGCTAGATAATAAAATATAAGTGGAAGAGGGAAAACACGAGACTCAACAAATACTTGTACTGCATTGAATAGAGTGCTGCTTCCTAAGGCTAGTTGACCTGTGCTTTACTAGATGTCTGTTAATATAAGAAAAGATAAGTCCTGACCTCCAGAGCTAAAACAATTTGTTCAGTAATATAGTGGACACTGATACCATCATGGCCACCAGAGGTGCATTGTTCCTTCTGTGGATAACACACTCAGATTCCTCTGTGGGGAATTAACGTTGCCACTGGCTTTCCTCGTTCTTCTCTCAACCCCTTCTTTTTTTTTTCCACTCTCTTAGTGGGACCACAAATCAAGGTCTCTCTCCAGCCCTAAAAGGTTGAAGTTTAGTGCTAGACCAGTTAAACCACAACTTGGGACTTGGTATTCCAAGCAGGAGGATAGAAATCTGGGAGAATGATCAGAGTTCATGCAGCTCAGACCACTGACGAGGTTCTGGACTCTGGTACCGAGCCATCTTGGATCCTACCACTTTAAAGCCTGGCTCTTTAACCTGGTATTGATTCTCATAACTCTCCCCCTTCTTATGTTAATAGTCCATATTCCTTGTTACTAGTTAAGCCTATGTCGGCCTGAAAGATGCCCCAATTCCTTCTCAGATGTGACACCACAAATAACCAGAGAAAAGTAAGATCTCCTGACTTTCCGCCTCAAACTCTGAGTCATTGTGCCAAGAAAAGATACCCCTATCCCCCAAGAGAAGCCTTTAGTTTTTTGTCACATTGACGGGCTAGGTACTGGGAGACCTGTTGCACAATAAAGATAATTCTGTTCTCTGCTTCTCCGCATTTAGAGCCGGCTTCCTAAGACGCTGGCCTGGGCCCTTCAGGGCTGTGGAGCGCTGCCGTCCTGTTTCCAGTGCTCATTCTGAGCTGCTAAAGTACCATTGCGCTGGCCCTCTGCTGAGTGCTGTTGACCTTGTTCGCTGATTGCTTTTAGTGATTCCCTTCCGTGATTGATGGAACTGACTGGACAGTAATGAAAACAGAGCTGATTCGCTTTATCTTAGCAGGATTAAAGCCTGAAAACAAATCTAATTTTCTTTTATGGGGAAGGGAAGTAGGAACAAAAGATTTTGATCAGTGTCTTAAAGTAACATGAAAGGAAGACTGGAGGGTTTAATATGGTAAAAGGAAACTTCGTAAAGGAAAGGAAGCGTAACTGTTGGGGTCCTAATGGAAGGAGTGGGGACGCTCTAATTTCCTCTTTAACAATAAATGTGTTCACATTCTAGGCATGGTATATAGTGGCCCACATCGCCTCTGGATACACTCATGATCTAGGTTGGGCCAGGAGTGGGGGCGAAAGGGAATGTAGACTGATAAAAAGTAAAGAGGGGACTGGAGTGTCTGGGGCTGCAATTGGAGATCTTTACCTTTTTAGGATGCCTCGCCAGGAAGGGAGAAACTCAGCTCCTAAGTCAAGGGAAGGTCTTGTTCTTGTAAACTGCTTTTCTGCCAGCAGTAACGAATGGAAAGTGTTTACTGCTAATCACTAGCCTAGCACCAAGCAGTCATGTTTAGAACTCTTACATATACTTTAAATTTCAACCATTAATAATTGAAAGCCACGTTAGACTGGCGGGCCCGATCACAACAGGATGAACTTTAAAATCTCCCTTTCATTCATTTGTTCTTCTTGTAGGGATATGTAGGTGATTCAGTCGCAGGTAGAGCGAGGCTTCAGAAGGTCAGTGCCATCTCCTTCCACTCATATAAACACAGTTTGTGTCAACACTTGATCGTTAAGTCTCTGTTTCACACTGCAAAATGGAGATGTGTCAGTCAGCGGCCAAGCTGCTGCCAGCCTATGTGATGCCTTGTGTAAACTGGAAAATGCCACCCTGTCCGTCCTCCTGGAAATGTTTCTTCATGAGCTTGGTAAATGAGCGCCAGAGTAGATTTCAGTCTTCCGTTTAAAACTATAAACTGCTTGGCTGTACACAGCATCCCTGGTGAGAGTTCTTGAGTTCCCATAACAGAGACCAACCGTAAATATCTGAGACTAATAAAGAACCCACTGCCAGGATAGCGTAGGACATAGATCTAGAGGAAAGTGAAAGCATGGCAAGCTACTGCACATCTTGACATCAGAACCATAGTTGGCCACCGTTTAAATTCAGGAGCCAGCTGGTCCTCATTGCTGCTGTGCAAGATTTGACCTCTTCCCTGGCATTGTTTGCTCAGAACTTGCAGTCTCAGGCCTGGTGTTTGATTGCTTGGTTCCCATCTGACCAGGGGTAGGTGGTGGAGAGGGTACTTCTGTGCAAGATGGCAGTGAGGTACCTCCTAGGAAGGTCACACACTAATTGACTTATCCCCAAAAGGATGCAGGGTGCTATTGAGATGCTGTAGGTCCAGAGAGAATTAGATGCCATATAACAGAAACCATAAATGTCTTATAGGTTTTTGGCATTGGTATAATCTAGACCTCCTTCCCTTGAAAGACTGCTCTGAAGATGGGGGTAGAAATGCTAGAGCTAAAGGCACTGGGTGACAAGTTTTCCTCAGCCCATGTTTTGCTGCATGTCTTTTTCTCCGCACGTAGACTTGACAGCAAAAATAGAAAAGGAGGACCCTGTTGATTCCTTGAAGTTTCATAATTGAATATTCATGAAGTGTTGTGTGAATTCATTACTCTTTTTATACAGTCTCTTTAACCCACCCCAAACTAATGATAAAAGACAGGGTTCTCCACAGAAGGAAAAAATGCTCTCAGACTCTTATCTATTCCTCACACAGTGAAATGCCCTATTTTCTGTTTGTTTTTTAGTGTTCTCCATGTGTGCGAATAGCAAAGTTGTACTCATAATTGACAATGCTGTCTGTAGAGTGGGATGAGGCTCTGCCCAGAGTCTTCCGTGTGATCCACTGCTGTGGAGTACCCCGCTCCGAGGGCACAGGTCTTCCAGGGTGCGAGTGTGGTAGCCATTCTGTTTCTTGCTTCTTGCTCCTGACTCTGCTGATTTTTCAATTAAGTATGATATTTTCATGCCCTTGAATTTCCACTGTGTATACAGTTTCTGACTCAATGCACAGCTCAATGGGATTTATCTTCAACATCTTGTCATTGTGTGTATGATGAAATCATTAATTTGCGAGTGTGTATTTTTGGTGACTTGATGTTTGTAACTGTTCTGGTGATATTTTAAGTCCTGGTTATTATTATTGATTTCATTGGTAGGTAAAGCCTGGATTACCTGTAAATTCTGTGTGTGCAGGTAGGTTCTGACAACCTAGTGAGCAAGCAAGAAGCAAGTAGATGCATATATATGTTCTTGAAAATTAAAGCAACTATTATGGATAATAACAAGGGTAAGGCATAGTCAGAAAAGCGATCAGGCTTTTCTGAGAAACAAAGAAACCATGATTTAAAGATTGACCAGAAACCTGTCAAATAAAAGGTGGGCACACAGGAACTGGAGAAGCAGAAGGAAACAGAATGTATAAATGGTGCTTGTGTTTTAGGAGGGCTAAGGCTTATACGGTTGCAAGTAGACTCAGTATCATAGTGGCTTGGCATTTCAGTCTTTGCTCTCAAGCGTCTATGCTCTTCACAACAAGGCCTAAAGCAGAGCATCTCATTTCTGCATCTGCTGCTATGGTTACTCAAAAACGAAAGGGTCTATGGTGCTTTCTCTCCACCCTGCAACTGAATTCATGATGATACTTCATTGTAAAGAGCTAGGATACACAGGACAAGTGCAGCTGTGTGTTATTCTCTGGAGGAGGACCACAGGCAGCATGCTGTAGGACTCTGTAGCGGTAACGGGATGCGCCACTCCCTGTAGCTACATAGCAAATTTTAACTTGAAATGTGACACAGTTTATTGTTCTAATCACCAGGATCCAATAGAAAGTCATGTCTTTTATTGAGGAAAAATATACTTTCTAGAATAAAGAATGCTAGCTAGATGGGAGGCAGCTAACTGCGGGTAATTACTAACTATATATCACATGTGACAACCACAGCGACATTTCCTCACTTGATTCTAAGTACTACTGTTGTCCCTCTTTTGAAGATGAGGAAACAAATGAGCTAAATGACTTCTTTCAGGTCACACAGCTGGTAAGTGGTGGCACTGGTGTGCAGTCCCAGTCTTGACTCCTGTACTAATTCCAGTGCCACTTGGAAGTGTTTTGTCAGTCCTGACTGGGAAGGGCCTGCTGCCTGAGCCTGTAGAAGAAAGTGTTCCATTGTTCTTTCATAGTGTTTTTGTATATTTACGCTTGTGGTTGGAGAACCAAAGAACTGAGTCTCTCGTCTGGACAGTGACAGATGCCTGTCATCAAGGCATTAGAAACTAGGGGGGTTAACAATAGAAACGAAGCTACATTTTCTCAACTCAACTGCCCTTCCCTACTTAGAACACCTTCCCACAAGGGCTAAAACCTAAGTGGGCCTGAACTAACTGTAGCCATGGAGACCGCTCCCATCAAATTTTGGGATGTTTACCTACAACTTTCTACAGCTTGGCGCCCAATAGCCAAGCTGGGCAGAATAGGAACAGTTCTTGTTTTCTGCCTATCTTTTGTAAAAGCAACTCTGAGATAGATGTAGGGTGTACTGCATAGAGGCCCCATGGGGAAGAGATGAGTGCAGGACCATCAGGCAGGATGAAAAGCCATTGTACTTCTGCTTGTCCAATTGGAGTCACTGCAAAACTCCAGTCCAACATAAACAAACCACGAGCCAAAGGCAGTTTTTGGTTTTCTAAAATTAAAACCTTAAAAAAAATACCCCTAGGACTAGATTCTCCATCCTGATATGAACATCATATTCTGAGCTAAAGTTTTCACTGTGAATTTAAATATTTTAATAGTATTGCCAGGCACCTAATCTTTCCCATTCTGGAGTATCCTAGTTGGAGATTTCAGGTTAGAACTCTTGTGTTTCTGCCTTTGGACTTTTCTTCCTCATACAGATCCCATGGTCTGAGGTGCTCTTTCCCCCTTTTTCTCCTTACTTATTGCTCTCATTCTCACACCATCCTTTCTTGGAACTCTTTTTTGCAGTCAGTCTGGGCTCAGTGGCCCCCTCTAGTTTTGTATTATGTTCACTATCATTATCCTTTATTTTATTTGTTGGGCTTATCTAAGTAAAAATGATCTGCTTTACAAAGACTTTTCCTTCTTCATAAAAATCTAAAACCTTCATGGATATGAGCTGTCTTCATCCAACATTGTCATCTCTAGGCCAATAAATGTCAAGCAACCCAAATTAAGATGGGCGGAAAACCCCAAAGAGAAGTAGGAAGACATGCTTCTATGCTAGCTTTGGGAAGTGAGAACTATTTCTATTAAGTCATCATTGAAATAGAGGAACTGAAATCAAACCCTATAATCCAGCCATCCCAGAAAAGGGTTAAAAGAAGGACAAAGCTGGATTGAATTTTATTGATAGCTTCAGTTCTAAAGCAGCTTTAATTAGTTTGCTGCTAAATAGCTGTGAATATCACATTCATGGGACTTGGAAGAGCCTGCTATTACTGAGTCAACATGAATGCCGCTCATCCTGAGAGACTTTGGGCAGTTGTACTGCCTTGACATTTTCCTGGAGTCAACAAGGATTCTATATTCCCATGTGGCAAGCTACTGAATTTCCTCCCCCATATTGTGAGCTATAAGCATGCTTTCCACATTGACATTTATTAGAAAGTAACACAAAGCAGATTGCTGGGTTTGGGTTTATGCCCTGTGGACGTTTTATATCAGGCATGTTATATGTTCTCCTTGTGCCAGGCCGATGGCATCCTTGCAACTTAAGCCCTCAAATCCTGCTCTACCATTTTAATAATTTCATTGACTTAACCTTTACATAGATGAAGTATTTTACTCCTCTGTGCTGGTTAAATGATGCTTCCGGTTACAGTTCGGTCTGGGATCTGTCAGGTGATGACACCAGAGGTTTGGCTTGAACATCAGCACTGGGTCATACAAGGACAGGCTCCAGGTGCTTCTGTATTTATTACATCGTCCCCATCTCCCTATCTGGACCCTTTCCTCTCCAGGCGCTTCTGATTTAATATACCGTTCTCATCTCCCTATGTGGACCCTTTCCTCTCCAGGTGCTTCTGTATTTATTACACCGTCCCCATCTCCCTATCTGAACCCTTTCCTCTCCAGGCGCTTCTGTGTGTTATTACATCGTCCCCATCTCCCTATCTGGACCCTTTCCTCTCTTTTTTGTCATCTGTTAATAGATGTGAGTCACCTTTGCAGTCAACAGGCCAGTGTTATTTTTTCATTGTAAGGCAAGAGCAGTATCTAGTTTAAGTTATCCTATGTTTCCCCCAGGGCTAAGTAGTAGTTTATGGCCATTTGCTCCTATACTTCTAGTATTTGAGACAAATTGAATTAAATTGTGTGTGTGTGTGTGTGTGGTGTAAACTTTTTAAAAAATAATAATTTGCCATTTGAGAAAATTGCATGAAATTCAAATTTCAGCATGTATAAATGGAAGTGGGACGGAGCACGGCCACGATGATTTATTAACCTTTTATCCATGGCAGCTTTCCGTCAACAGAGTTGAGTGTTTGTGACCAACCTTTATGACGCGCAAGGTCTAAAATATTTCCTAGGAGGCTCTTCACAGAGAACATCTGATGCTCCTGGCTTAGGGCACTAAAAGCCTATTTTCAGGTAAGGCTTTCGGGTCAGAACTTCATTGCAAGAATTGGTGTATTAGTGTCCAAGTATTGCCATAAGAGCACCATATTCTGGGGGACTCAAAACAACAGAATTTCTTGTTTCCCAATTCTTGAGCCTGGGAGTCTGAAATCAAGGTGTGCCATGCTCCTGAAACCTCTAAGGTAGGCTTTTCTAATTTCTCATGGTCAGTGTGTGATCTTCAGCACTCTGGATTTCAGTGGTGTAATCCTAGCCTAGTCTTTCTCTCCCGGTGTGTCTCCGTGTTGGCATGGTCACATTGGATCAGGAGTCTGCTCTGCTGCAGTATGATTCATCTTCAGTAATTGCATATGCAGTGGCCCGATTTCCTAGTAAAATCACAAGATGCACGGTTGGCAACCAACATACCTATTTTTAGGGTGTGGGGGATGGTAATGAAATAAAGCCGATGACAACTAGGAATTTGGATCCCAAAACGGGTTCATCTAAAGTTGCAGAAAGAGCTGGTCGCAGGAGCAAGACTAGAACCTGGGACTCTTGAGTCTGTAACTGGCAGATGACTGGGGCTTCCACAATACCACATGAATTCAAAGTGAGTAAATCTCCTATACCTAATGTACACTTACCTTTACCAAACACTTTTCAGGACATTCCTATTTAGGCGTTAATAGTGAAACCCACTATTTAAAGTTGCAGTCTGTAATTGGCTAAAATCCCCAGTACTGTAATTTCTACTCAGTAATAGTAGGGAAGACTGAGTTTAGTGAGGTTTCTTTCTTTTTAGCCCGATTTCAGTTGTCAGCAAACATTCTAGAAAAGAATCGAATGTACCCAACCTACACTCTTTGTCAGCAACTGTCAAAGCTTACATCTTCTCTCAAATGACATCCACATGAAGAAAGATTAAGGACAAAGATCAGCAATGGAAAGAATAACTCGCTTAAGTACTTTAAGAAGTGATTTGTCTGATAGCTGAGCAACTCTTTTTTTCTTAATAGCTATCACTTCTATCAGCTGTAGGAAGCTTAAAGTTAATTCTTTTTCAAGGTTACTCTAATAAAGGTGAGTTTCCGCCTCCATTAGATCTGTTAATGACTGTTTTCAAAAAGATAGTTTCTCAGTGTTCAGATATCATTAAAATATGAACTAAGAAAAAAAGAATTCCTTTAGAACTACAGGTTCTGACCATGGTAGATAAAGAGAGATGATGGTGTCACACCAAGACAAGGAGGGAGGTGGGGGAGAATGTCTGCTCCCGCGTTATTTACTGATAAACACCATAAACTGTTCCCTGCAATATTTTTCTAGTGGTTTCACATTCGATATCATGGGGAAGCCTGGGGTTGGGACTGAGAGCCACCAGCATGCTTTGGCAATGCTGTTCTCTCGGGCTGCGTCCAGGCTTTCTGGTTTAATGCTTTGGAAGATGCTCCTGCTTTCATCTGCCAGCATCCAGGCAGCTGGGCGTGTGGCTGAGAAACCCTGGCGACAAACACCCCTGAGCAAGCCTCCAGCAGTGAGACTCAGCCGCCCAAGCCCTGAAATAATCACAAAATGAAATGATCGTGCTGCAAGAGGAAAAGCTGACAATAGTCTGGTTACTGCACAGAAAGTTCCGCAGTTGCTGCTTGTGAGGTAATTAATCGTCTCCGTGCCTTTGAAGTCGATGGAAGTGAGGGAAACTGCCCCATTTGACTGATAGAGAAACTGAGTTGCGGGCAGCTAACTTGCATGCGGTTACCCAGGGAATAGTTGGCTGAGACGCCAGGATTCTTGACTCCAAATTCATTGCTGTAACCACCAGACTGAAACCAGCCGCCAAGGGCTATAATTTGGTCTTGAAGCTGTGGCCGTAGTTTAGAACCACAATAGAGAGAGAAACACTCTTTAAGGAGGACCTTGAAAATCTTTCAAGAGAATTATGCCTCTTTATCGGTGTTGATTATGCAACAATTGGAATAAATGAAGGTTCTGTCCCTACCACGTTTTGTGGGCTTGGGTTAGGCTGTGGCACTCTGAGGAAGATAGGAAGGTATGCCTCACCATTCAGCCAGTTCTTAGGGGAACTGTGTTGAGTTTATGATGCATGAATCAACGTGCTAACATTACGCTTTAAAGCTGGCAGAAGAGCATGGGGTATGGTGGATTCTGATGCGTGAATCAGCATGCTAACATTGTGCTTTAAAGCTGGCGGAAGAGCATGGGGTATGTTGGATAGAGGAAGTTGGGCTAGTGAGGGAAAACTGGAGGCTTGGAAACTGAAAGATCATATTTCCTGGGGCCACTTGGATAATTTGAATTGGACCCCAGAGAGAGCATCTACAGGGATCTCATCAGATAGAGGCTTTGCATAAAGACACGCCTTTGGTGTCTTGGGCAGCACAAGTGTGTACACAGAGTGGCAGAGTAGGATTCCATAGTGAGTACCAGGCTAAAGTTCTGGAAAGAAAACTTCAGACATCACAGGAATTGGGTATATGCCTTTGGGTTCCAGGCTAAAAAAAAAAAAAAAAAAGTATTGTCACTTTTCCATCTTGAAAATCGTAAACTGAAGCAGGAGCACCAGGTAATAACCATTATATTAACAATGCACTCTGTGAGGACCCTGGGAGCTGAGTCGTGTATTATTTAGTCCCTTTTAGTCCTACTTCCAACCCTATCATGTAGGTTTACATTTTTATAATTTATTATGTAGAAAATGTGTCTCCAAGGGGTTGACGGACATGGATAATGTCATAGTGCAGCATGAGATGGAGAAGGGATTGGAACTTGGGACTCCAATTCCCTTGCCTAAGCATTATGCTCACTTTTACCACACTATGGACACTTCAGGAGCTGAGTTCACAGGAAGGAACTCAGATAAAGGAAGATGTAAGATACCAGACCTGCTGTTCAAGGCGGCAGATACTTCTGTGAGATCAACTTTTCAGTATTAGTTGTAAAAGACAGCTCCTTAGCTGTGTGATCTCACAAGGTAGCTCCAACAGTCATTCTTCAATAAAAATACCAAACTCACCAACACCTGTGTCATGTCTAATAAAATTATCAATCCCTTAATATCACATAGTACCCAATCTTTGTTTAAATTTTTGCATTTGAGCAGAAATCTTTCATCTTCCCTACTGATGTCGCTTTCCAAACAGTTATATTGTCAGATTTCCTTCTAAATATTTATGTTCATGTTCATGCACTGCTCCCAACCTCCCAACCTTGGTCAGAGAAGTTTGTTTATTGTATTGGACAGTGGTCAAGGTAGAGGCTCTTTGCTGCTCAAAGTGCTAAGAATAAAGCACAGCTATAGATCTGACACTGACAGAAAAACAGGCAGACAGACAGACACACACACACAGCAAGACTCAGGCAACACCAAGGGAAAGGGGATGGGAAGGATGTAGGAGCTGGTAGATGGGGAGGAGCCGTGTTAAATACACGGCGTGGCTGTCACACACATGAACACATAGCAGCTGTGCTCACCGCACAAGATCAAACAAGTTAGGAACCCCAGCATAGTGTGGGGTCAGTTTTCTGATGCCTCTCCCCTGACTGAGGAGCTGTAGGAAGTTGCTAGCCGCTGTGGGAGGGAAATTCACTTTTCTTTAGGGGTGTGACCACGCGCAGGCTCCTTGTTCCCCAGTGGATGAACTGATACCGATACACATATAGGGCTGTCTGTGTGGTGCCACACGCCTTTATTTCCAGCACTTGGGAAGAAGAGGTAGGCAGATCTCTAAATTTGAAGCCAACCTGATGATCTACAGAATAAGTTCCAAGACAGCTGGGGCTACACAGAGAAAACCTGTCTCAAAAAACAAAACAAAACAAAAAACAAAACCACCACCACAAAAAAAAAAAAAAAAAAAAAAACAACCCAGCACACATGGGAAGTGTGGATTCAGTGGGAAGGAGCTGTGGCGGCAGGGTTAGTGATGCTGGTGGGTGAGGGAGTGGATGTGACTAAGATGCATCATAGACATGCATGAAATTTTGAAGAATAAAAAATATTTTTAAAAAGAAAAATTACTTTATCTTAATGTAGTTAGGTACTATGTGTTTGCTCTGGTGGGTTACCCTTTCAGTTTTTTATTCAAGAAATTTTCTCAAATCATGGTCAATAAAACATTCCCTAATAATCCCTTCTGGCTGAAACGAAAACCTCTTTTACCTTTGCACAATGAAGTCTTGAACATATAGTCCACATAAGGACTTGTTTTCTGGAGGTGTGATGGTCGATGTTGACAGTTTGATGGAATTTAGGCTCGCCATGGAAACAGTATCGGAGCCTGTCTGTGAGAAATTATCTAGATCAGGTTAATTGATGTGGGTGCTACCATTCCATAGTGGGGAGGGGGGGGTCTGGACTGGATGAGAAGGAGGAAGCCAGCTGAGCACAAGTGTCCATCCTTCTCTGCTTCCTGAGGCAGGTGCAAGATGACCAGCTATCCGGCTCCTCCCACCAGCCTTGGCTGCCATGGTGCCCTCTGGAACTGTAAGGCAGAGTAAACCCTCCCTTCAGTTGCGCTGTCAGGTGCTCTGTCCCAGCAGCTATGAGACACATAACCAATACAGTAGGCCGTGAAGTAGCACTTCAGTTTTTCCATACGAATAACCAGTCACCAAGTACTATTTATTCAATAATCTGCTCCATTCCCAGGGACGTGCAATGCAACTATCATCTAAAATAAAAATGACAACTATTTTGCCAGCCTTGACTTCCTTACTGCTCACTCATTTGATCCCCTTGGAAAACTTCTTTCTATATCAGAATAACACTCTAATGTTTAAAATATAGCACAGCTTTACAAATGGCAAAAGATGTCTCCTCTCTTTATTCTTTGCCACTAATACCTTAGCTTCATTGACTATTTGTTTTTTCATATGAACTTTAAAATTGGCCTGTTAGATCCATGAAACAATTTGTTGATATTTTGAATGAAATTGCATTGAGTATAATCATGACTTGTATGGGGGAGGAGTGATATCTTAATTATAAGCAACTTTTTCCATCAGAAGTATGTTATCCCATCCATTTTTCATATACAGATATCCTTTAATAAAGCTTCATAGGTCTCCCAGAGATTTTGCCTGCCAGTAGCATAATGTGTGGTAAAGAATAACGGTGAAAAGAGCAGAATGGCGAACTCCTGTATGTTCTCCATGCCTGTTTCTTCGTCTGTAGATGAGGACAGCTGTGTTCTCCCTCTGAAGGTTCTCATAACACTGGGTGAATTGGGACACATACGGGATGTGAAAATATGCCTGGTAAGTAGCAGGAACCATGCAACAATATTGCCTTCTAATATTATTTATTCCCAACTTTCTTTCATTTGTTAATTCTACTCAAATAAAGTAGGGATTTTGGATTTACATTTTCATTTCTATATTTATTCATGCACTTGATTGTTGCATATTGGTTTTAAACCTAATTATATGGTAGTAAGATTCCATTTGTTTGAAATTTCTTTGGAATTGCTCCATTTGGTCAATTTTCATAAATATTCCATGATTTATTCAGAAGTATATCCTTACATTGTTGGATATAGGTTTCTATATATGTTTATTGTATCAAACTTATGAATTGTTTGGTTAAGTCTTATATGTTACCATATTTAAAATGTGTGGATTTTACCAGATCAGTGGGTGAAACTGAGATAGTAATGTAAAAATATCACTAAACAATTTAAAAGTCTTTATGTATGTTGAAATTTTTATATATAATAAAAACATGGTTTTCTAAAATAGAATGCGGAGTTGCTTTGCATTTTACTAGAAATAAATCAAGTCCCTCTGTTCACAATGATACTTAGAATTTTTTTCACTCAAAAATAATGAATTTGTGGAGCAATAAAATGGCTCAATTTTTCTTTTGAAGTATCCTTGGCACATTAAGGACTAAGAGGTGTGTTGAAATGTTCCACTGTAAGAAAGGATGGTCCATTTCTTTCCATGGTCCATCAACTTCTGATCTATATGATTCAAAGCAATTCTAAAACTACTAGATTTTCATGGGGAGTAGAGACTTTTTCAGGATGTTGAGACTCTCTGTATCTTTTTCATGACTCAAAGTCCATCTTATCTGCTAGTATTATAGTTTTCTCAACTCTATTTTTATTAGTTTTTGATGAATAGCTTTCCCCTCTCCTTTCATTTTCAACTATCCAGGTCCTTTCATATGTTTTGAGCATAATGCCTGATTTTTTTGAGTGTGTGTACATGTGTGAGTGTGTGTGTGTGTGTATGTGTGTGTGTGCACCTGTCTGGGTACACATACATTCCATGTGTAGCCAAAGGTTGGTATCAGATGTTTTCCTCAATCCTTTCCATTCGGTGTTTTGAAACATGGCCTCTCAGTGACACTGGAGCTCATTGATTCAGCCAGACTGATAGAAACAAACCCAAGAGCCACCTGCTTTCTACATCCCCAACCTGGGATTGCAGGTGCATGCTGGGATGCTCCACTTTTATGTGGGCCATAGGGATCATGGTCCCCATGCCTGGGTGAGGAGCACCAAACCAGCTAAGCCATCTCTAGAACTCTGGTACTTTTAGTTTCATGACAGATTTACACAATTACACTTGCTATAATTTTGAAACATAATTTGGCTTCTTAAAAAACAATCATCTAACTTTGTCTCTCTTACTTGTTTTTTTTTTTTTTTCTAAAGTGGGTGTCTGAAGCAAGCTCGGGTCCTCTACAGCAGCAGCACACTCTTACCATCCGAGCTGTCTCTCCAGAAGCTCTGTTAATTTTTTAATTTCATCTTTTCTCTCTGGACTTGAAAGATACTAACTTATGTTTCAATGGCCATTTTTCAAATTTTGCAAGTAAACCTAGCAAAATTAGCCTTTCTCTCTGTGAGAGAATATTCAGACCCTTCATGTACTTTTAATTCTGATCACCTTCTCTGCCATCATGAATGCTTCTATCTTTTTTTATTTCTTTTTGGCATCAAATTGCTAATTGTTATTTGGAGACTCCATGATTATGAGTGCTTGATGTTCTTTCTTTCGGTGGCCCAGAGTTTGGTTCCTAATGCCCACAACAGGCCACATCAGGGTGATCCGAGACCCTCTCTGGCACCGTCAGGCACTCATGTGGCACACACACACACACACACACACACACACACACACTTTTAAAAAATAAAGTGTTATTATAATTATTTTTTGCAAGCAGCCTTGTGTAGGTTTAACTTCATTTTAAAAAGCAAAGCAAAACAAAGCATTTCTCTTCCCTTCTTCCTAAAATCGTGCTTTGGAGTTTCTTCAGGAAGGATCCTTTAGTGATGATCTCAAATTTGTTTGCCAAAAATGTTGCATATGCCTTCGTTGCTGAAGCACAATTATGGTGAGGGTGTAAGTTGGCAGTTACTTGATGTCAGAACTTTGAAAATATTATTTCAGTGCTGCTTTTTGGCTTCCCTTGCTGCTGTGGTGAGTTTCTACCTATAATTTGTGGATCATTTTCTTTCCTGTTGCTTTAGCAATCGTCCCTTTTGATTTTGCTGTAGAGTTTTAAATTCTACTGTTTCACCAAAATGTATCCAGGAATGGATTTATTTTATAAAATTCTTCTTAGTCTATACCATACTTCTTGTGTTTGTAAGTTCATGTTTCCTCAGTTCTGGAAAATTTGGGGCCTTCGATTCAGAAGTTTGCTTTCTCCCTGCTCTTGTCTTCTGGAAGTCTCACACAATATGGCATGGCAAGTATTGGCATTCGCCAAGACTGTCTGTGAAATTACTGCATTGTTGTGGGTCATTCAAGACAGCCACAGTAAAGCAACTGAACACCGGCATGGGGCTTCTGATCAACTGAATGGTGTCTCTCTGCAAATTAGAAAAGAAAATAAACCTTCTTTCATTAGAAGTCACAGCTTACGGAGTCTGGGTCAGGTTAGGGTTTAGTCCCCTGTGGGTTTCCTTTTCTTGATCAAAATCAGCACAACCAGTTTTGATTTCTTTGAGTGGTAAGGTCTGTAGTGGCTGTGAGACCCTGGACACTGAATTAGTGTCAAAGGCATTGGAGGTGGTGAGGTGAGACCCTGGATACTGAGTTAGTGTCAAAGGTGTGGGGGAGGGGTAAGGTGAGACCCTGGACACTGAGTTAGTGTCAAAGGCATGGGGGGGGGGTGAGACCCTGGGCGCTGAGTACACTGAGCTGTTGTCAAAGGCATGGGGGAAGGAGGACCTGGACACTGAGTTAACATCAAAGGCTCCTGTGCATGCATTTAATTTTGCATCTTTATTTGCATCTTCGTTCTTTAATTAGAGGATCACATTGAAAAACAAAATAGCTGGTTATTTGGTAGAGTTGAGTTGACAGAGGCCTCACTGTGCAATCAAGGCCCACATGGAATTCACTTATTTAGCCTGGGCTGCTTGTCCTGTCTTCCCAAGTGCTGGGAGTACAATTACATGCCATGCCAGCATTAATTGGTCCTTTTTGTTCTATTGAGAAACACACCTGTGTGGTTTCAAATTTGTTTCAGTAAAAACATTTAAAATGTGCCTTAGAGATGATTAGAATTTCTTCACCATATAAGATGTATAGACTAAGCATTCCCTGTCCTGCAAGTGTGTTCTTAGATACCGAGCAAATGCAGGAAAGAACAGCGCTGGAATCTGTACTCAGCCGCTTCTGACTGGGCACTCACTCCATGCTTGGGACTGGCTGCTGACAACTACACTGCACAGATAATAATACAGGAACACTAAGAGGGAAGTCCGTGGGCCCAGAAGCCAGGGGAGTTGCAGGCCCTTAAATAACACAACCCATCCTCTGATTTCACTTGAGATACATCGGCCTAAGTAGCCTAATTGAGTGTCATAATTGATTTGGGAGACTCATTTCCTTCCTTGGAAATCGTTAAAGGCAGCCACGGCCTGCTTGAAGCAGCACTTCCTCTAATGGAATCCCCTGGATCTGTTCATGAGGAAGAAAGGGCCTGTCAGCAGGTGGCTGCTCAGTCCTGCTGGCCCATAGCCTGCCCAGCCCTGCCCTCTCTACAAAGGCCTCAGTGGCTCCTCAGGCCTCCCCACTGGGCATCTTTCAGAGCACACAAAAAGGGCATATTGCCATTCCTAATGGAGGCAGCCACCCTGGGCAAATGGCCGGCCATTGGCGTGGTATTGGTCATCACCCCAATTAGTGAGACACACTCCATGCCACTGAAGAATTTGTAGCAGGAAACTCCTTTGTGAGTGGCTCAACTTCTCACCTCTGTGAAATACCTAGATAGTGTGGGCTTCTTTTTCCTAATTAAATCCTTACCTTGGAGACTTTTCCACCCAGCTGAGAAAACCCACTGAAGAATTTGCCATTCCCTCTGTTAATTTCAGCAGCTGTGAAGCTGGGAGCAGCCACTCTGCTCAGAAAACCTTTGGAGCCATGGGGTGGTTGTTCACCCCGTCACTAACACACAGAACAAATGTGAACGAGTAACCTGAACTCCACATAAGATGCTGGAGTTAGGGTCACAAGTGGGATGCAGTCTGAGAGGTAGTTTGACACCTTATCCTTCAGCATATGTCTACAGTGGAATTGCCATCCATACATTGAAATGCATACCATGAAAGTACAAAGTCCTGGTTGAGAAACATTTTCACATCCCTGAGATAGCCTTCCGTCTCCCAATGGCATGTCTGAAACAATCTAAGAAAGAATTCTTGCGCCATTAATGACATGAGAATATTCTCCCTGCCCGCTGTGAGGTTTAAACATCTCACTGCTCCTAAGTTCTCCAATGTGTCCAATTTAATTTTTCTTACTGTTTAAATTTCTACTCTCTATGGAATAAATAACAGGGGTTTCATATTGTAAAGGTTTGGAGACAGTATTTCCTTAGGGGAAATACTATAATTGTGACTGTATAAGTCACAATTTATGTTATAGACAGAATGTTTTCAGTCACAGCTACCGCTTAGTTTATGAGTTTGCCCAATATATAAATAACTCTCTCTTATGTTTTAAATATATATTTTATGTAACATATAAATGGAATGTACTCTCTGCAGTTAGATTGTCTCTTTCCCAACTGCAAGAGATGGCAGAGAACACGAGGAAAGTTTCGGCTTCAGCTCCTTCCTCCATCCTCTCCTACAGACAGGACTCACAGGTTATTTTTGCAGCTTCATCTTGAATCACTGTCTAAATACAAATGATTCTGTTTCGAGGACCATTTTCCAAACAGGGATCCGAGGTTCAATGGAATAATCCTGCTTTTACATCCCTGGGTCCTAAACTACTTCTGACAACTAAAGAAATAAACATAATTTGTCATGAAAACTTCTCAAATGCAAAAATGAATAAGGGTAAAAGAAGATGCATGGAAAAATAAACTGCCCTGTTAGGATTTTCATAGGCAGACCAGTGGGCAGAGAGGCAGAAGGCAGATGTGGTATTGGTAGCAAAGGCAGAGATGGCCAAGCAAGGGGGCCCAGCTAGGCACTGAGGGAAAGATATACAGGCCACAGAAAATGGGAATTAGTGGGTTTGGTCAGCTGAAGGCCATGGCCTGAGACTAGGCAGATTAGGCACCATTGACAGCCACAGCAAGATGGAGCCAATGTAGAGCTTAGAATGGAGGTAGAAAGGGTCTTGGCACCCTCCTTCCTAGAGCTGGACTTGTCTCCGAAGGTGGACTGGCATGAAGAGATGGAGAGAAGTGGACAGAACCAGAGCTTCCCTACGTCACAGTTAACCTCACTGAATGAGGCCACTAGAGTCTGTTCTGGAACCTGGTCTAAGTTTCTGTAGTCAAGACTACAGTTACTTGCTCAGCCTTCACTTGTCACTATTACAGCAATAGTTGCATCACTAATCCTTTGTTTAGATTTTCTGATCTCTAAATCATTCTAGTTTAGAAAGTAACTTTATATTTATGATGTGCTTGACACAAAGGAAATTGAGTAAGCGATCCAAAGCCACACACAGCCGGTCATATGGTGAGAAGCACATACGGGGGAAAACATGACACCTGACTTTAGATGTGACAGCGTGGGCTCACTGCAAAGGACACCCGAGTGGCGTGACTGCAAAGGGTCAAGGAGGTGATGTATTTGCTCGCAGCTTTTCTGATGGAGGTAGTTTAACTGACATGGACATGTGTCAGGCCATTTCAGGCTGTGGTGCTGGAGAAGTGACCCAGCAGTTAAGAGTGCTAGCTGCTCTTTCAGAGAAACCGAGTTCTGTTCCTAGTAACCACACCTTGTGGCCTATAAACACCTGGAACTCCAGTTCCAGGGCATCCGATGACCTCTCTGACCTCTGAGCGCATGTGTGCGCACACACACACAAATTTAAAAATAAAATAAAACAGATTGTATAATTAAAATATTTGTACTCATATAATCTAGTAAAGAATTAAAATGACTGATGGTACCAACAACTAATGAATGTGAATTAAAAAGAAAAAACCTACAAGTCAGTGAAAATGGGATTATGTAGGTACTAGATTCCTCTTTATTCATCCTGTGAACAATACTGTGTTGATCACCTCTTCCATCACTGCTTGGACCAGATTCTGGGATGAAACTTTTCAGACTTACTGCCATCAGGCACCCTTAGTTGACCTCTGACGAAGGGAGACGCTTGATTAGACGGAAAGGGCTAACTTTTGCAATACTGAGTTCCTGGTGACTAGCCCCCATGGAAAGGCCTGGGCCGCCTGCAAAGTCCCACGGAACAGACTGGGTTATCAAATATTCCATGCTAACCAAACAGTCTGGACAGCAGCCTGTTTGTCTTACCATAGCAGACCATGGTGCCTCATAAATTCCCATGGTCTGGTGACACTGTGTATTGCCACATCACAAAGCCTGAGGTGGCACAGAAGGTTGTCACCAAGGTCGAATCAGTGGGAATGTGTTGCTCTTCTGCCCCACTCCTGAGCACACGAGAGGAAAGACAATGCTTTCTAGTCTGAAGTTTAGACTTTAGACCCCAACTCTCAGGTCTCCCTCCTCAGCCTGGAAACTTGACCTGGCTGAGCTCTTAATATTGCTGTTGGATTGAGAGAATAGGGATCTGTGTCTCCTGTTTCCATGAACTGTCCCTAGTGAATTCTAGCATCGGGGCTCCTTGCCTAGTTGACATTATTGCCATAAGTCTCAAACCCTGAGCATAGGAATTTGTTATGTATGAATCCAGGGTTTCTTCCTCATCTGAACTCTCAAGATTACTCTGCAAAAGATTATACCTTCCTGCTTGTTCTCCAGTCAGCCTCTAGCCAAATGTGAGTGTTTATAACTTTCTTCAAATCTTCCACCGATCCTATTCTCTCATTTTGGGCAAACAGCCCAGCTTCCAACGACATAGAGAAACAAACACCATTAAATATAATTTTTCTCCTAGAGACAAATGTATCCCTGTCATTTCCCCATACTCCTTCATTCCTTCTCATTTCAGAAGAAAGGAGGGGTGGTTGTTATACAGTGCTTAAGAGCAGGGTGGCTTGGGTTTCTGCCTTGCTCCAATGCTAGCTAGAAATGGCAACATCACCTGACGTCGCAATGTTCTCATCTGGACATAGGTGATAACAGTATTGATTTCGTAGACTCCAAGAGAAACAAATGAGGAAAATGGGAACTTGGCTGCAGAACCTGGTGAGTAAGCGTATACTTTGTATTGCAGGTTTGTTTCCATGATTCCGTCCCAGGAGAAACGCTGCCTGTCCCCGAGTCCATGTCTCTTCCCACTGCAGTCCTCATTACAAGAGACACTCCTCTCCCACCTCTCCTCCAATTCTAAGATCAAATGCCACTTTTAACAGATTTCCCCTGTTAAAAATCTCACCTCTGTGAATCTTGATACTTGCAAGTATAATTTGCTAAATATATAAAGTTTAGAAAAGTCAGATTTTCTTTCCTTTTTTTCTCTAAAGAGACTACTTCCTGTGTTTAAAAAGCTAGCTGTGTGGCATTTCCCTCTATCTCAGTCTATTCTTGGAGGGGCTGTATTCAGGGTTCTGAGCTGGTGAGGCCTGGGTGGGAACCATGACCTTGCTGTTTGGCACTATGTGAGTTTGGTTGTATCAATTACTTCACCATTGCTGTGACCAAAATACTTGACAGAAAGAACTTAAGAAAGGAAATATTATTTTTATTCACAGTATCAAAGGGCTCCATCCATGATTTTCTGGCCCCATGTGCTTGAATGCCATGGCAATGGGAGCCTATGATGAAGGGTATGTTTTCACATCGTGGGAGATTAGGTAGCAGAGAGTGAGGCCAGAACCAGAAGCTGAACTGTACTCATAAAAGACCCATCTCTACTAATCTGCTTCTGCCAGCCATGGCCTACCACCTATATAGGTTCTACAGCCTCCTAAAACAGTGTCTTCAATGTATTCAAAACATGAGCTACTTGAAGATATTTCAGATTCAAACCATAATGTTAATAAGTGATTATCTAAGCTCATGATGCCTATTTTGTCATATGTAAAATGAAGACAGTCCAGAATCTGTCACCATGAAATTGTAGCATCAGTTCAAACAACGCTAGAAGGCTGCGTAGCGGCACTCCTGGCACACGGGCCACTTTATCAGCATTCTTACAAGAATTAAGGAGTCTCCCAAACCAAGCTGTGGTAGCTGCTGAGGACCCCGAGTCAGCTGTGTGGCTGTGCTCACGCATCAACACTAATGGTGCTGTCAAAACTACAGAAACAGCAGAAGCAAAGAGAAAAGGGCAAACATTTTCCTCTGTTCACAGACCTGTTTCAATGCACGCTTGAGTGATTGTTTGAGCATGTGTGTTTAAGCTTAATTCACACAATTAACTTTTCCTTTCCCATCTCAACAATTTTGAGCTAAGGAGGAAAACTAAACTTTCTTCTTTCAGAAACATAAAGAAAAAAGTTACTCTGAGGTAGCTTAGATTATGTGTGCAACTTTATCGATATTGTGTGTCATATCTGTTATGATTTTAAAGCAAATTAATTGATCACCATGATAATTCAAATAACCTCATAGAGATGACAGTTTATATAGCGTAGTCTCTAATACCACTTAAAAAATTTCCCCTGTTATTTTTCTGATGTCCTTCAGTTGTTTTCAGCAGAAAGAGAAGATACTTAATGTCGTGAAAATCATTGGCATAGTATCCAAAATATCTACAACACAGAAGGCACGGGATTCTTATCTTTAATATAGAATTTGTTCATAAAAGTTAACCAAAAATGCACCTTTATACAAGTGGAAAACAGACATGAACAGGTAATTCTCAGCATAAGTACAAATGGCATATAAAAATAGCATAACAAAATACTGAGTGTTATTTTAATATGAAAAGTATATTTGAACAAATTCCCATGCAATTCTTCGTGACTAAGGTTACATTGAGCCTACAGCCTAAGAGACATCCTGCCTTTATAGATAACTTGATTGTCTCCATTTTATATGCTACTGAAATCCAACAAAAGAAAAATAAAGTAAAAGGAGATAAGAGGTGTGGAATAAACTGACCAGTGGCACATGCTAAATATTCACATGTGGGGACAATTTACCCTGAAGTCCATGTATAAATTAATTTCTAGACTAGAATTTGGCAAGCTTTGGCCCAAGGGTTAAAACTCTCTTCTCATCCTGCCCCTCTTCGGCTCTAGCGACTGAAGTTTCTGTTGATCACAAATGTCATTCCCTGCGCAGCAGACTCAGCACCAGAAGCCTGTCTCTCTGCCTGAGGATTCTAATTCCTGTCAACCCATCAGGCCTCACACTTGATGGCTCACTGTATTCCAGAGTGGCCTCCTCACTTACTGTCTCATTTATTTTAAGAAACAGTAGTTACCTTTGAAAAAGTATCTCCTTCCATTTAATGAGCTACAGGAAACCATAGTGTAAACAATCTTTTTCATAGGAATCTTAGTGGAAGGACCTAGCATCTTTTGTAGTATAGAACTTTAAATTTTCTTGATCCCTAATAAATTACCATGCTGGCCCTAGGAGGTGACACTTCTTACAAAGTTTAAGAAACTTACGGCAATGTGATTGTAACAGAAGCAATCCTTGACTTACATGCTATTTAAACTGTGACTTCGGAAGTCACGTAGACCACCTTGTCTTAAGTTACTGACTTTCTGTAATTCAGCCCACTTCATTTTCTTGATGAATAAATGCTTCCCTCTGAGCCCCAGTAACCCAGAGGCACAGAAGTCCAAAAATGCATTCTTAGATAGGAGCAGGTCATAGCTTCCCACACCTAAAAGCACTGTGCACAAGCATATACCCAGATTGCTAGGGGGAATTAACACAAAAAAGTTACTATCAAAAAGTAGGAAAAAGGTATAAATTGAGAACTTTATTTTATAGATGACTGTTGACACAGGACCACTTTTTTCCTTGGTGGAAATCTTGGATTTTCTCTGTAGCTGTCAGTGCGTGTCTCTCTGCACGTCAATCCTTTCCTTTGATTTTTACATTTAGAAGTTGGTGGTTCTCACTAGAATTCAGAGACAAAGCAGACCTACAGTGTTAGTACTTTTATTTTAAGTCTTTCCCCAATACTTTGATGTTAAAGTAGACAGAGCAATCCCTGAACTCAGTATCCTCAAATAACTCTCCCTTGTCATTGACTTGGTACAACCGAGTCACATAAAGTATTACTGACAAAGCTCCTTGGGGATCATGGCCCTTTGCTTGCTTGGTAGTGGGATCACATTCAGACTGTAACCTGAAAATCCAAAGACTCATCACATCTCCCTAGGGCAGTGCTTCTCAACCTTGAGATCCTTTAATACAGTTTCTCATGTTGTGATGACCCCCCAACTATAAAATTATTTTCATTGGTACTTCATAACTGTAATTTAGTTACTGTTGTAAATAGCAATGTAAATACTTTCGGAGATACAGGTTTGTCAAAGGGGTCGAGACCCACAGGTTGAGAACCACTGTTCTACAGGAAGATGTGTGTGTGTGTGTGTGTGTGTGTGTGTGTGTGTGTGTGTGTGTGTGTGTGTATGTGTGTGAGTGTGTGGTCTCAAGAAGCAGAATTTCCCATAGTTTGCTCTGTGAATGCTTAGTTTTGCAAGATGCCCATAGGAAAAGAAATTTTTGTGGCTAAGATCATTAAGGAAACGGCCTGTTCTTTTGAGCTATTTATAGATTAATAGGGCATGTTAGCATGAACATGTCCTGAGACTTCCTGTGTTTTTAAAATGAATAAGAAAAAAAATCCTCATTTTTTAAAACTTTGTTTAGTTTAGTGATTCCGAATTTGTTTGACCACAATACCTTTTTTGGGAAACATTATCAGTATTTCATGAAACTGAAAGGCTACAGAAAAATCACTGGGTGTCTTTATGGATCCTATTAGGATAACGGAAAAAAATGGGTAATTTGGGCTCACGTACTTATTTAGCTAAATCTTAGATTTAGATTGTTAGCTTGATAGGTTCTAGAATTAGCTAGGCCTTTCTGTAAGGGATTATTTAGATGGGTTAGTTGAAATGCAAAGACCTACCCTAACTGCCCAACTGAATAAAAATGAGATAAGGAGCTGGCCTTCACTACTCTGTGCTTCCTGATTATGTATACAATGTGACCAGGTACCTTAGGCACCAGATAGGATGACATCACCACCATGGTGGACTGTATCTTAGAACTGTGAGCCAAGGCAAACCCTTTCTTTCTTAAGTTGGTTTTGTGAAAGCATTTTATCACATCAATGAGCAGAAAACAAATTGGTACCAAAAAGTGGGGCCATTTCTGTGATAAGCCCAACCATTGTGGTTCTTAATACAATAGATAGACAGACAGACAGACAGACAGACAGACAGGTGGATAAATGGATGGATGGATGGATGGATGGATGGATGGATGGATGGATGGATGGATGGTAGGTATCAGCTCAGGACCCTCCAAGGCCAAGTTCTCAGGACAAAGGAGATTAGTTGCCCTAGAGAGCAGGGGAATAAGTGACAAACTCAGTAGATGATGAGGGAGAAGGGGAAGAAAAGAAGGGAAATGGGGCAAGGATATTTGTCCAGGAGGGACAAAGGACGGCCTCAGGATAGAGGGGAGATGGATGTGGCACACAGGAAAACGGCAGTTTATAAAGGTATGAGGGGAAATCCCATGTTAGGATGAGACGTTCAATTTTATTTGAGCATGTTAACTATGTGAGCCAAAGGGGGGTTTGGTCACTGGATTTCAATACTTTGACAGCTGGACCTTGGTAGTCAGCTTCAGGAGGAGGAACTGACCAATTGAGGAAACACACCTGGGCAGGGGGTGCAGTTTCAGGAATGCAATCTAATGTTTTTTAGCAAGGTAGAGGGAATGGGAGAGAAGGGCAAGACCTGCCAGAGTAGTGTTTGCCAGGCCTAAGCTGGTTGGAGTTCATGTGTGGATGTGTGTGTGTGCATGCGTGTGTGTGTGTGTGTGTGTGTGTGTGTGTGTGTGTAAATTTTATGTATGTGGGTATTTTGCCCGCATACATGTCTGTGCACCATGCTTGTGCAGTGTCTGAGGAGGTCAGAAGAGGGCATTGGATCTTCTGGAACTGGAGATACAGATGATTATTAGTCGTCATAGAGGTGCTGGGAACTGAACCTGGCTTATCTGCAAGAGCCATACATGCTCTTAACCACTGAACAATCTCTCCAGATTTTTTCTTAGGACTTTGAAACTGATTTATGGGAGGAATGTAGAAGAGTGTGAACTTGGATAGAAAGTCCCTTTAATCCTGTGAGAACAGCTTAAGGGACGATTCTGGTGGAAGTGTGGAAGATAAGAATACTGAATAAAATGTCAATAGTGGAAGCTAGTATAGTGTGAATTCTAATTGATCTCAATAATAGAAACCTGGAGGGTGAAATCTGAAGGATCAGAGAAGCAGAGCGGCAGCCACTGGAGTTCTTACCTCCATTGAGTCCTCAAACTGAATGGCTGAGTGCCTGTCTCCTCCCGCCTCATATTCCTCTCTCCACCCAGCCAAGTCACTTCCTGCCTCCACCTCCCTAGTGTTGGGATTAAAGGCATGTGCCTCCCAAATACTGGGATCAAAGTCACGAGATCCCAAGTGTTGAGATCAAAGGCATTAGATCCTAAGTGCTGGGATCAAAGGTGTGTGCCACCACTGCCTGGCCTCTATGGTTAACTAGTGGCTGGCTCCACCCTCTGATCTTCAGGCAAGCTTTATTTGTTAGAGCACAAACAAAATGTCATCACAAGCTAGACTCATGAGGTTTCAAACACTCTATTAAGAACTAGGCTAGTGGCCACTATTGATATTTACTAATCAATCTGGCTATGTTCTACCCATGTCCTAAGAGCTTGAGTGAGATTGAATTAAAAATAATCCATCCATTTCTTTGGCAGAGGAAATTTCAAGGCCTCATAGCATTTAGGCTGTGGCAAATGGTTCACTCAGTGCTCTCAGTCAGATCTATCGTAAAAGAAAGAACAAACAATGAAACAAACCATGAAAATGTGAAGTGTCGCAGGAGAAGCTTGAGGAGAGAGGGTGCCCCGTGTGGCTGAGAATTCAGGGTATGATCAGACGTATGGCAAAAACCCCATCGGCACGGCAAGGCCTTCCTTGGATGAGGCTGGGGCAGGGGGCAGGGGATGGCAATGACCCCACAAGGCTGGAAATGCCAGGACCATGGGACTTCTGCCCAGGAAAGCTGAAGTCATGAAGTAGAATCAGCCCAAGAGGGAGAGGCTATGTGTGCTGCAGGCAACAAATCTGGAGGGGTGGGGTTACAGAAGTCCCCTAGAATCCAGATGACTCTGTCAGGTGACCCCAGGTCTCAGGTGGAGTTGCAGAATTGATGTCCTCTTGTTCCCGCTTCTGTCTGTTTTTTCCTGGCTCAGCCTCATTCCTCTTTTAGAATGTGAATATTTGTTGGGCGGTGATGGCACACGCCTTTAATCCCAGAATTAGGGAGGCAGACACAGGTGGATCTCTATGAGCTTGAGGCCAGCCTAGTCTGCAAGAGCTAGCTCCAGGACAGGCTCCAAAACTACAGAGAAACCCTGTCTCAGAAAAACAAACAAACAAAAATGAATGTGAGTATTTATTATGTTCCATGTGACTTTTTACTTTCTTTTATAGTTCACAGTTGAAAGTCTTAAACGAGACTTGGATTTCGGATTTGCTAACAGCGTTGGAAGTATTAAAGACTTCGAGGGCAAAAGCAGAAGGTTATCACTTTAAAAACAATATGTTTGGGTGCCAAGCTGATGAGGGGTGGAATTGTGATGCTTAATATTCTTAATTGGCATGATCTGGAAGACAAGCTTGTAGGCATGTCCGTGAGGGAGTGTCTGGATTTAGTGCACCATCACTATTGAGTGCATGGAAAGGACACAGGAAGCCGAGCACCAGCTTCAATCATTCCTGCGTCACCTAACTGCAGAGACAATGTGACTGTCTGACTCAAGCCCTTGCTACAGGGTCACAAATGGAGAGCGCAGGCAAACCACAGGCCAGCGCTGAGCCAGAAGGAATTCACTCAAGTCTGTCACAGCCTCACAGGCCTGTGGGGCATGCTCACTGCTGTCCCGTGAGACGGGCATTAGCAGCTTACAGATGAAGTGGGATGAACAGGAAAGGACATAAGCATGTCTGTGCCACCATATTGGCTGTCTTTATTATTCCTGCACAGTAGCCATCTTAAAGTCACAGTGGTTGGGCTTATTGGATATTTTATTGCAGCTCAGAAACATCATAGTTTTTAAAATTTGTTTGGTCATAAAACCTTTTAGGGTAACTATTATTATCAACATTTCATGGAACTAGCGGGCTATGGAAACGGTGAACTGAGGACACTCTGGTGAAGCGCACTGGTGAACGGGACTTTTATGTGAGCTAGCTTCTTATTAAGCTAGGCAGGAGTAGAAAACTCAACCATGTTGGCCAATGTGAGAGAGCTGTGGCAGCCAATACATTTCATTGCCTTAGTTCTCAATAGGGAAGCCCAAGGCTTTGTTATGCCTGCCCTGAATTTGAATCTACCCTGATCCATTGAAAATAAAATGACCTGCCCAAAATTTGCAGTTTGACTTCTGTTTATACTCTTTGCAAGTGTAGATCCCAAATTCCATCTCAGCATCTTCTTATGGAGAAGTCCACCCACACCCAGAATTGTTTCTTCTCTGTATTTCCTGGATGTCCGTCCAGTGTTTCGTGAGTACAGTGTTTGTGTGTAAGTCCTAACATGGTGTAAGCCCTTTCTAAAATAGACAGATAAGCCCGTTTCTATTGCCGTTCCATGCACGCAGAAGATGGAAGCTGAATCTGATGTGAATGGGAGCAGATTCCTTTTATGCAGATGGACGTCATGGTTCTTTACTAGAGAGAATTCTGTGCTTGACAAGCAGTCACACATTAGAAGAGCCATGTTAGAACTCTGGAAATCGGATGATCATTCTCAGGTTTAGCGGCTCTCCCCATGAGCACTCCATCCGTGGACACTTCTCCCTCTCTCCCTCCTTTCCCTTTCTCTATCAGAGCTAACACCAATGTCCAGAATTCCACTACCTTTCCTTCTACTTCTTATATGATAGTTGAAATGATATTTTCCTTTATGAATTGTTATTCGCAGCAACCTTCTTGACTAATGCGTTCAAAAATTGTGAATGCCATTTTCCCCTTAAATGGGCCCCTTTAGACAAATAACTGCTAAGCATTTTTCCTGTGAATATGTAAATAGGTTAAAAATGAAGATGCAGCCAGTGTTGTGTGAATATTATTCCAACATTACACTTAAGATCCTTTCAGCCCCATTTGCTAACATTTTGTACTCCTAGCCAAAGTGCCAAAAATTGCTCTCTCCTCGTGCAATTTTCAAAAATTTTGCTGGCACAAAATGAAGTACAATCTCTATGTGCAGGAGAGAGCAAACTTCATTTAGCATGTTTTACAAAGTGCTAAATAGGTTTTCTATTTTGGGAGCACAGTGCAGAACGTGTGCTTCCTGCCCTCCTGATCAAACATTTGCAGTTCTGTCCTGTGGGTCACACCCTCCAGGTTGTCTGTGGTGTATTAGCATAGGCTCGTTACTTCCTTCGAAAGAAAAGAAATAAAACCACAGTGTGTTTATGGGGAATGATGTCAGTGCTGCAGGTTGTTTCTCATTTTTTAATTTTTTTTTCATTATTTAAGATAAGGTTGTGGGAATGGCTTTTGTCTTCAATAGTTTTCAAAGTAAAAGTTCTTATTCCCTTTCTTTTTTGTTATAAAATGCAACAGCCAAACCGAGTTATGATCTTGCTAACTTGTTAGGAGGAATTTAGGACACTAGCACCGTTTTTAAGTTCCCATCACATCTCTGTCTGAAAGAAGCCTGACATGGCACGACACCCTCTGGATGTGTTTTCTAGAATGACAGGTGCCCATAAGAACAACACTGATAACTGATATTTATACCAGATTGTGTTGTTTAGATTGATTTCAGACCCTGAATTTTTTTTTCCAAGGCAGGGTTTCTCTGTATTACAGTCCTGAGGACTGTCCTAGAACTCGCTTTGTAGACTAGGCTGGCCTCGAACTCACAGAGTTTTTCTGCCTCTGCCTCCTGAGTGCTTGAGTAACATATTTCATTATAATACTCTCAATATTTGCATCCTAAAACACACACTTTTATCTTTTAATCAACTATATTCATGTTTTAAATATACTCATTTGCAATAAGAAAACAGCAATAAAAATAAATACAGATATAAACATTTGTCATTTGTTTAAAAACCAAATTGACTGATAAAAGGGGCTCCCGGTGCAATGGTTACTCTAGCACTTGCTGGGATTCTCTGAGACCGCTCGTTCCCAGCAGCTGGTTAAGAACTTCGTTATCCACAACAGGCACCAAGAAGCAGAAGCAGCTTGCAGTTGTCTGTGAGCCAGTCCTTCATCACCCAGAGAGCCTCCCTGTGCAGGGAGCATCATCTGTGCAGGTGCTGTATTGCATCACAGCTGTGGGATCCTGAAAGCACCCTGGGACTTAAGTTCTGCAGGGGGGCAGGTGAGAAGAGGGTGAACTTGGGTCCCTGGGTTGAAACAATGCAACTTATCCCATTCTAGAAAGGATGGGAACCGAGCCCTGGGTATTCTAGACAGCCCCTGTTTGTTTCAGAGTATTTAATAGCTGTCCTGAGAGGAGGGGACCTGTATTCCTGCTTCTAACTGTCCTGAAGAAGCTTCTAATATTTCTCTTGAGTGCATATGAAAACAGAAAAAAAATTACAGCCACCAAGAATAAAAATAGAACTGTTCAGAAAACTCATTTACCAAAATCTAGAAGAAGTCCATGGATTCAAACAGCTGACAGACTTGCAAAGATACCCCCATTTTCCCTTTGACTGGTGACATCCTAAATTTTGCTTCTTGAGACAAACCAGAACCCAGAGTCCTGAACATCCCTTACCCAGAAGCTGTAAGTACATCTTCACCATACATACTTTACTGCTCTGGAAGGCTGCCTACGCTCAGAGCAATCTGCCTTTCCTTGCTGTTTGAGAAGCAGGCCCCAGGAAGATGGCCCAGGAAAGCTAGCGGTGTGGCCTGTGGAATGTTAGAGTTACCACAAAGAGATGCAGGGTAGGGATGGAGTCTTACAAACCTGGCTTGGGGCACAGGAGGCCATCGAAGGATGTCCAGATGAAAATTTGGACATTCACAGTTACGAAGGAGAGGACAGGCCTTCTATTGTTAAATATAGTTCTTTATTGTTTGGACTGCTGGATAGTGTTTGTCTACTTGACACACACATTAATCTTTGAGATGGGGGGCGAGCATCGAAAATGTGATCATGAAGACACTAGAAGCAATTTGGAAGACCCGGTGGGTGCTTGACATTGGAAAGGACCATTGGTAGAGATTTGGAAGACCCGGTGGGTGCTTGACATTGGAAAGGACCATTGGTAGAGATTTGGAAGAACTGGTGGGTGCGTGGCATTGGAAAGGGACACTGGTAGAACTGCTGAAAAGTTTCAGCAAAAATCAATATACCACAGCCTCCAGGAAACAAGCAAAGGTACTAACAAGGAAAAACCCAAACAAGACAACATGTACAAAGCAGATGAACAGAAGACATAATAAGAATCAAAATGTAGGATTAAAATCTACATTTTTACAAGGAAAGGGAGGTTGCCACCCACTGTTGAGAACCACTGTTTTAGAGACTGGGTTAAATGGTGTCCCGTGCAGCCCATGGTTGAGAACCACTGTTTAGAGACTGGGTTAAATGGTGTCCCGTGCTTCGGATGCTTTCTTCTAAACACAAATAACAATGCTGTGCTTTATATAGCAAATACTAGCCTGTGGAGCAGATTTACTGAACTATAGGCTCATAACTCTGTTATCAAAAGAAGTGGAATAATAAAAATGAGCCTGTTGTGCAAATCGCTCTCAAGTGCTTGGCTGCCTCGAGCCCCTTTGTTTCCTCTTTCAGTTCTTCCGGCATTAATCCGGAGAGACAACTTGGACAACCTCTCCCATGAACCCGTGGATTAAGTGCCGCTGTCCAGTAAGCCATGTTGCACTGGTAAGAATATGCTAGATCTGTGTTGATCTATAAGTAACTACTGTTCACATATAGATACTGAAGTGTGACTAGTAAAATGTAACAGTCATGTTTTAAATGCTATGCTGGATAGTGTTTGTCTACTTGACACAAGCTAGACTTGTTGGACAGGAAGGAGCCTTAATTGAGAAAATGCCTCCATAAAAGCAGGTTGTAGGAAATTTTCATGATTAGTGATTGACTGGGGGAGGGTCCAGCCAGTTGTGGGTGGTACCAACCCAGGTGGTTCTGAGTTCTATTAAAAGCAGGCTGAACAAACCATGAGGAACGAGCCAGCAAGAAGTGTCCTCCATGGCCTCTGCATCAGCCTCTCTCCTCACTGTGTTTGACAGTGAACTGTTACCTGGAACTGTGAGTGAGATAATCTCTTTCCTCCCCAGGCTGCTTTGCTCACGGTTTGTCCTCACATCTATGAAATCCTGAGACAAATGCCAACAATATTGACAATGGAAATTCAGAGTTTTGAGGTTTAGGCATTGTCGAGAACCATTGTTTCCGTATATGTTCCCATTATCTCACATGATGGACATGGATGATGAATAACCAGGAGCTTAAAAGTACCTTGCTCATGAGCTTTATTTGAAAAATAATCTTCGAAGTTCTACTAAAAATTTAATAAAGGTTAAAAAAATTCAGCTCAAGAATAAGGAGATTTAGCTAGGCATGGTGTCTCATGGCTTTAATCCCAGCCCTTGGGAGGCAGAGGCAGGCACATCTCTGTGAGTTCTAGGCCACTTTTGTATACATACCAAGTTCCAGGCCAAACAATGCTACATAGAGAGTCTCTGTCTCAAAGCAAAACAAAACAAAACAAGAATAAGGAGGCTTGGTCAGAAGGCCTAGAAACCTTGGATAGAAGCAGATACGCTCAGGAAAAAATAAAGCAAATGAAATACTCCCTATATTTAGCTATACCAGTTGAAGGAGCCTGGCAAAATCACCACCAGACAGTCTCCATCAACAGCTCATGGAAACAGATGCAGAGACTCACAGCCGAACATTAGGCAGATGGTGAATCCTTCAGTAGGAGGGGAGAAAGATTGTAGAAGTCAGATGGGTCATGAACACCACAAGAAAACCCACAGAATCAATAAACCTGAACTCATAGGTGTTCACTGAGATGGAACCAACAACCAGAGAGCTTGATGGGACTGACTTAGGCCCTCTGCGCCTTTAACAGCATGGTGTTTTTCTTTTGGATGCCTAACAGAAGGGGTAGGGCAAGAAAATCTGACACTTGCCGGCTTTGGAGACCCTTTCCCTCCTAGGTTGTTCTGTCCAGCCTTAATAGGAGAGGTGGTTCCTGGTCTTACTGCAACTTGATGTGTCATCTTCGGTTGATATCCCTGAAGGTCTGCCATTTTCTGAGGTGGAGTCAATGGGGCGGGGGGGGGGGAGATGGGGGAGGAGTTGAGAGGCAAGAAGGGAAGAGAAACTGCGATAGGGATATAATATATGAGAGAATAAATTAATAAAAAATGAATAAGGAAGCTTTATTATAAGCATCTTGATAGCCACTACTGAAAACAGAGAATATAGGATGTAAACCTGTGAAAGAAATCTGGGCCTAAAACTCCAACTTATATTGGGAAACAGAGAGAGCTAGAAAGCAAGCTAAAGTCTGTTTGTTTTAAAAGATGCAACCTGCTTCTTAATTAGACAGGAGAAGAAAAGGATAGTACTTTTGCATATGTACTTGTTGAATTTAAAACACAGTAAATATCCTATAAAACACTGGAGAAGATTTTTTAAAAATGCATGTTCTGTGCCAGAGAAAAATCCATAAATTTCATTATTAAAGAACAAAAAATTGAAATGATTTAAGCATTCAGCTCAAAAAGCTAGAAAGTGTACAGCAGGGACATTTTAGAGGAAAATTTATATAGAAAGATATATATATAGAGAGAGAGAAGGATAGCAGAATAAAGAAGCCTAAGAACCAATCTCTTAAGGTAAAAAAAAAAAGCCCTAATACATCTTCAGCTAGCTGAAACAGGAATACAGAATACATCTGTAGCTGGCTGAAACAAGGGAATCCAGGGGAATAAGCCCACCTACATTGCAAATTGGAAAGAAAATATAATAGTAAATTTTAAACAAATTAATTTTTAAAGATAAAGAGAAAAATAATTCCTCAAAATCTGAAAAATAAAAAACCATTTGGGGGATACATGAGTTAACCAATATAAGAAAAATTAGAAAACATGATTAACATTTTAATGTTTTAAAAGGATTCATTGAAAAAATACTGGCTTTGGAAGTTTTTAAAATTATTTTTTATTTTTTGAGATTATACAGCCATCACATCCCTCTTCCCTTTCCTCCCTCCAAGAGGACACTGACTGGTTATCCAATGCCAAGAGGTCAGCCCTGGGAGAATGCACACAAGCACACCAGCAACACATCCACTCTTGAAAGCTGTGAAT
This sequence comes from Ondatra zibethicus, assembly GCA_004026605.1. Taxonomy (NCBI): domain Eukaryota; kingdom Metazoa; phylum Chordata; class Mammalia; order Rodentia; family Cricetidae; genus Ondatra; species Ondatra zibethicus. The sequence continues at coordinate 43,158 of PVIU01002485.1, read as the reverse complement.
GAGGTTTTCCAAACATCTAAGGAGATTGCTTTTAGAATTTACTTTAAAAAGACTGTTTCCCCACCCCACCCCCAGAACAGTTTATTTACAGCAGAATTAAAAGTCAGACAGACTGGCCTCCCCACCCCCCACATCCCCCCACCAGAATGGTACCTTAGTTACAGTTGAGAAATCGACACTGAAGCAGCATCAGCCCCTAACATCAGCAGATCACATCAGGACCCGGAACTCTCAATGCTGCACATGGTCCATCTGTATGTGAGTCAGCATCCGATGCTGATTATTATTGTATATCACACAGTACTCTCACTACAGCCATCCCTGCTGCCCTGATCCCTGCCAATCAGTCACTGATGTTTTTTTTTTGAGTTTCATTGTTTTCCCTGTCCCAAAATGTCTGATTAGAATCATATATTATGTAGCATTCTAAACTATCTTCTTTCACTTAATGACATACATTTACATTTTTCAAGGCACATTTTTTTAACTGAGAATAATATTCCATTTTCTGGATTACAACACTTTAATTATTCATTCACTAACTCAGGGACATCTTGGTTGCTTCTAAATACTTGGAGTTGCACAGAGTTAAAATGAACATCCACAAGCAGGTTCTTGTGTGAACACACACACACACACACACACACACACACACACACACACACACATATATTTGGTATTGACACCCAGAGACTCTTTATTGCTAAGTCCTATCAAAAAAGTGTTTCATTTTCTATTTTAAAAAATGACCAGTCTTCAAAAGCAGGCATATTATTAGGCACTTTGCATTCATTTAATCAATAACAGAGTTTGTTGATGTATGTCCTTGCCAGCATTTAGTGTTATCAGAATTCTACAGTTTCGTCATTCTATCAATTAGGTGCTGGGATCTCATTTCTTTTTTATTTTAGCTTGCATTTTCCTGATGGTGGCATGATGTGGGACATCTGTCAACGTGCTTCTTTGACATATTTGGTGAGGAATTTGTAAAGATCTTTGACTCTCCTTTTAATCAGTTTGTTTGCTTTTAAGAATGATTCGTGTAATTTGGAGAATAGCCGTCAGATCTGCATGTATTCATGCTCCGGGCGGTAAGCTGAGAGTTGCTTACGTATTATGAGACTTGCTAACAGTTACAGCATAAAGCAGGCAAGGTGCTATCCTTAGTGAATCCCAAAGTGGAAGTCAGGAGGCCCTGGAACTGCAGGCTACTCATCAGAACTACAGAGTACAACTCTAAAATGAAAGAACTTGACACAGGGTCATAGCAATTGGATCATCAAGAGCAATATCACCAGAGTGGTTAAGGCAGAAATTGCCCTTCATTGAGTAAGCTCGTGGGAAAAATTTTTAGGACATGGTGACCAATTTGTGGTTACACTGAGTTCTTCAGTGCAGTTAGAAGTGGGGGGAACCCAAGAAGTACCCCTTCCTTTTCTCTTGAGAATTCCTGCACATCAGTTAGAGAGTATGCTGCATACAGACTTGGGGATTGCCACACCCTGTGTGTCTCCATCACCAAATGAATCCATGACCAGCTATTTGCATAACAGCTCTAGATTCCTTCTCGATCAAGTGTCCAGTGTTCGTGTCACTTGTCTGAGTCCAATTAGGGAAAAGTTAGTTTAAAGAAATGTGGTTAGCGAACCAAGGTCACAAGACGTAGACTTCAGAACTGAGGTCGGGTGGAGACTGTTTTACACAGTGCCTATCAGGGCTGTGGGTTTGGAAACATATGGATTTTACATGACTCAGCACAAAGAAGGGGAGGCACCTCATTATATTTGAGGCAAGGAGTCCCTGCGGGGGTGGGGGTGGGGTGGCTAAGATGTGTGGAAGCAAAGATGATTCAGAATTCTTCCTCTGTCGGACTCCAAAAGAGTGGGTTAGACTCCTTCAGCTGCTGACCTTGCCTTTCCGCAAGGTTCTTTCTTAAGCAAGGGCTGAAAGAATTCGCTCCATCCAGACGAGGGTACAACTACATCACTTCTGTGGGGATCCATGAAGTTGCCAGGCACACTTCGATGCAGATCTGTAAAGGTCAGTGACCTTTTCTGCCTGTCTCTCTATGTTCCTCACCCTTACACAGATGGTCACAAGGTTCTTAGTCACTTGTCAGACACAAACGCCCCTTTCACTCAGCTCTCAGGCTGTAGACCTGACTACTTCGAAGCTTTTTATACTGTTCAGTTTGTAGCATAAAGCCAACTATAAGCACAGTGTCAGGGTTTGTTGTTTTTTTTTTTAATATGTTCATGTGTCTAGAAGCTTTCTTATTTGATACTTTGTTCTCTCTTTTCATTGCCAGAAGATTTTGTTTCCATTCTTATTTTTCCCTTTACTTGATTTTATTTTTATGTCTACAGATGATGTGTCCAACTCTATTACCCATTAGGTTTTAGGGTGTCAAGTTGTTAACTAAGTATAATGAGTCGTCTAGCGTTCAGTCCGTTCAGGCTCTCAGAAAACATGCTTCTGTATAAGATGAAAGGGGGCCTTGCCAGTGGGCGTGCTGTAGACTGCTTGTCCTGCTCCTTCTGCACCAGATGGGCATGGGAAAATGGCCCATGTAAACCAAGCTTCTCCTTCCTTCTCTCCCTTCCTCCCTCCCTCCTTCCTTTCCTTTCTTTCTTTCTCTGAAATACTGCTCTGCCTGGGTCCTTTAATTAACGAACTACCAGGAGTGAATCCTGGGCAGTGTCATTATCTAAAGTACTCTAGGGAGTTCCACCATTTGACAACTAGCATCAGTCAGTGAATGAAGCATTTCAAGTCAGGCTGTCTGTGACTTTGAGAACAATCAGTAATGTCTATCTCGATGTTTCTCAAACTTTGGTGGATATTAGAAATGACTCATGCAAATTAGTAAGCACAACAAATAAAAAACCCAAAGTATAGCCAAGTTTAGGAACTGGCACAGTATCTTCTGATTCAAAGTTTGAGATCACCCTAGAACCTGTTAAAACAGCAGCCTTGGGGCAAGCTCATCTGCACTGATTTTGCCACCTTAAAGTTTTATTGCACTGCTGTAGCCTTGCAGTTTCAGCTTTAAATGATGGAGTTGGTTATTTTATTATCACTTATCATTTTAATTCATCTAGTTGTGATCACAAAGTGACAATGTGAAGGGATAACTCTAAAATGCTGTTCCCAAAAAGCACCCAGATCTTTTCAGTGAGTCAGTCATATGCTCCTGAGGGGATGTCATTGTGTGCCCCTGGCTCTGGCTGGCTTTATCTTTAAATGTCTGTTACTCCTCTTCCTTTTTGATCCTGCACGTTTGGTGACTGCAGGAGGAGAAACGAGGGAGGCAAAAGCCTCCATGTTCTTCACCTGAAAATGAAGTGACAACTCTGAGGATGAAATGTGAGGTACTCAGAGATGCTTTGACATCTTGCAGGGTGGGTGGAGAAGGCTGCAGCCAGGGTGCTCCCTCTGAGCAAGTTAGCTCTGCTCTGTTGGAACAATGGTACTCCCCAGGATGGCAAGATCACTCCATCTCCAAACTCCTCCAGCTCTCCAAAAGCAGCAAGCTCCTCACAAGGCAGAAGGGTTGTCTCTTATGAAAGACTTTTCGTTCAGAGATGCCTGATGAATACATCTCTACTTAGGTTGAGTCACCATCGCTTACCATTGAAGCTGTTTTTCTAGATGTGATGGGTTTTTAGAATTTGTGTTCATTCCTTCAGCACTGTGACTGAGAAGTAGGTGTTGAGCAACAGCTTGGAAAGGAATTGCCTAAAAGCTGTCTGTGCAGATTGCTCTTTGCCCAGAATTTTCCTGTCTCGTCAGTCACTGCCTCATTCTCTGCTCTAAGCCTGTCTTATGCCCTGTGCAAGTACATTATATTCTGCATGTCCTACGTACCTTACATACACACATATACACATACATGCACACACACACACACACACACACACACACACACACACACTTAGAGGAAAGGACAGACTTCCTGGGGCTTCCTCCTCTGTGTTTCTCTCAGCTACTGGTAGGCTACTGGAGGGGCAGACTCTAGAAGGCCCATCTAGGAAGCCCTGGAGTCGATATGTGGGGTTATTTAACGGGATGTCCTGCGAACTTAATATGCACCATTACATCTAATTCTCAACAACTGAATGAAGTTTTCATTTGCCCCTGAAAAGGCCAATATGTCAGTTCAGGCCACTGTCCCCAGAGAGCAAACCCCTTTGAATGAGGATCTCATGAAAAAAAATGAAGGAATCAAAATTGGTTCATTAAGAAAATTTTAAACAAAAAAATAATTTAGTATAGTACAATGAACTTCTACACACTTACCTATATGATCTTCAATCAATAGCCTTTTTCCTTTTTCATTCATATTCAATTATTTATTGAGTCACCTTCAAGTAAATTTCAGATGTCTTTATGTCAGATACTACTGCATTGCTATGGGGGGTGGGGTGGAGTGCTGATCCCAAGAAGATACATCCACACCCTAGGCCCCTGAGCCTATGAACAATACTCTTTGTCAAAAGATGGAATCTTACCTTATGTGAAGAAACACTCTCTACCTGTATAATTACCTTAAGGATCCTGAGATGCAGAGACCATCATGAATTATCTATGTAGGCCCAATATCCAATGACAAGTGTCCTTACATGAGAAAGGCAGATCAGCCATAAGCCAAGAATTGTGCGGAGACAGCAAAAGCTGGACCAAGCAAGCACACACTTTCCTTCAGAGGCACAGAAAGGAGCACCATTCAACACCTTGATAGTGTGTGCTTGTTTCTACAGCTGGGAAAGAATGAACCAATGATTTTTGTTGCTTTGTCATCAAGTTTCTTAGAATGTGCCACAGCATTCTGGGGACTAGTACCTCCTGTCATGATTCAATATGTATCACAAATAAGCATATTCTACATAGAGATCTCATGTAAGAAAACTGATCCAAATACATGATTTTGCTAATACTTTGGTGTATTCAAACTAAATTTTCCTGATTGCTCTCCAGAGATCTCTTAGGGTTGTCCTTTTTTAAAATGGGGTTCTTTCAAGGATAATGTATTTGACTATTATTGTAAGTTTTTTTGTCTCTAGAAAAATATCCTCTTCATTCCTCCCATCCTGTTGCCATGGCACTGACTTATTGTTGAGCCTGACAAATTACTCACATTATGGAAATATCCCACGGCTAGAGTGAGAAGTTGTTGCAAGTTGGTGATTCTGCCAAGAGGTTTCCAAACCCCACTGGGTTCTATTTGCTTACAATAGCCTACTTGAGAGAAAGCTAAGGGGAGGCAGCCACAAAAGGGAGACACATCTCTCCACTGGCTGTCATCTTCCCGGGGCTTCCCCTCCCTTCTTATCTGGAAAGATGCTAAGATTCAGTGCCTACAAGAGGGGAGGTAGAGCAAACCCTTTCCCACTGAAATCATGGTTCTACACACATACGCACACACACGCACCCAATATTATAATGATACAATGTCTGTAGGTTGGAGGCCCAAGGAAGATAGTTGTATGGCTCAGTCTAAATTGGAAAATCTGGGAAGCAAAAAGCCCATTGGTGTAGGACTGTAGTATTGAGGAGCAGAGCGGGCTGTGTCCCGCTGCCTGGTTCCCAGCTGCCCGGCGTAGGGCCCCTTGTTCCGTCCCACCAGGCTAGCTCAGTCAGTAGAGCATGAGACTCTTAATCTCAGGGTCGTGGGTTCGAGCCCCATATTGGGCGCCAATTTGTAGTAATGAGGAGCGGGTCGTGTTCCTGGCTCCCAGCTAGCTTAACTCCTGAAATAATTACACAGAAACTGTATTCATTTAAAATACTGCCTGGCCCATTAGTTCTAATCTCTTCTTGGCTAACTCTTACATATTCATTTAACCCATTCCTATTAATCTGTGTTCACCACGAGGTCATGGCTTACTGGGAAAGCTTCTAACCAGCGTCAGTCTCGGGCAGGAGAGCCAAGGCGTCTGCCACACTGCCTTCTTCCCAGCATTCCATTCTGTCTACTCCGCCTACCTGATCTCTGCCCTATCAAAAGGCCAAGGTAGTTTTCTTCATTTACCAATGAAAGCAACACATAGAAAGAAGGACCTCTGTGGCTGACTAACTCCACGTAAAATCTGAGAGGACTTGAAAAGAAATTTTAGACACAAATAGAGAGTTTAACACAGCTTTTTGCTGTATGCGTGCTGCAGAGAGAATTTCCTGACTCAGCAGCTGAAAAAAAAAAAGCCGCGGCAGTTTTAAAATGCCAGCTTTCTGCCAGTGCAATCTCTGGCTCTTGCGGGAGACAGAGAATTTGGATGGGGTTTTGTGACTAAAGTGCTATGGCTTGCTTGATGGCAATGTGGACTGCTGCCTGACTGGAACTGTGCACAGCTCAAGGGCACCAAATGGCTCTGAAGCAGGAGCGGCTCTGCCATGCTGAACTGTGCTGATCTCAGGCTGGAACTATCATAATTATCATAATAACAGCGCAGTTAAGGTTTAGACTGGGCAGGAAACAGGTGGTACCATATTACCACTACATGGCACAACTTAAGTTTTTAAGAAGTGCTTAGCATTTTAAGAAGTGCTCCTGGATAGTAAAGAATTACAGATTCACAATAGGACAGATTCAGACATGAAAGACTTCTAAATGGATCATACTGTTGAATAAAGGTGCATAGTAGGCTTAAAAGAGAAAAGGAATAATGAGTATGGAGAGATGCTTTAAAAAAAGGGTAAAGTCTTTAAAGAGACAGAGTACAGATAGATTAAAAAAATAATAAGCCATGTAAAATGGAAAATTCACAGAGAATCTGGATTATGTATTTATTGTGTTTTCTTTAAATTTTTTTACTGTGAAGGAGCTAAGTACAGAGAGACATTTCATTGAGTGGTCTGCTAAGCTAAACTAGCATATATGTTCTAAAGGTATCTTGACTTCAAAATTTGGGTCTAAGGATTTGATGCTTTGGAAAAGAGGTTCTTCTTTTGTTTTCACAGAGGATGAGACCCTGTGGATTCCTTCTAGACCAATATGGTATGAAAAACCATGCCCTCCTGAAAGGTCACCGTGATCACCTTCAGAAAATTACTTCACTTAACTGGTGACTGAGATGAACCTGGCACACAGGATACACCATGAAAGACCTGATTAATAGTGCCCCCATACAGCACTAAGCAGTTTGGAGAGAAATAAACTGCACCCATATTCCCAAATATTGTTTATAAATGTTCTTTTACATTTAAAGGGGGATATGATATAGATATGAATAATTTGCATTGGTATGGATTTTGCTTTGTTGATATAAATTTAAGCTCAATTTTGTTATATGTATATGTATTTCTGATCTTGATTAAGGTATTGTGATTGTGTTGTTCATTTAAAAATGTAATGTATAATTAGGAAATATAGGTTGTTAATGGATAATCATCGATAATAGTCAAGTTTGTAGTCATGTTAGTTAGATTTTCTAGATATATAGAGATATATTTCAGTTAGATAGGCATTCTTCATATCTTTCAAAGACAACAGAATATGGCATTTAATGTTTTAATAACTTAGGGCTTTTCATGACAATGAGACATGTCTGCTACTGGCAGCACCAATCTACTTCAAGAGGAAGATGGGCATCGAAGAGGCTCCTTATGGAGTTGAGTAGCCATTTGGGCAAGAAACTGCTCTTGCCTGGACTGTTGCAGAAACTGGACACAAAGAACCTGCAGAGAGAGGACTGCTAAACTTGCCTAAAGGTGAGATGATCCTTCGGGGTTCCTGATTCATGAAAGAGTCTGAGAGACATTCTTCAGGATACAGAAGAAAGTGACTGAACTGTCTTTGAAATTTCCTGTTTCATGGAAAAGTCTGCTGGATACTATGGGCGTGTAGACTGAAGATGGATGCCCCAACAGTACAAAAAAACTTTGGGTGACTATCCAGGCAGCGAGATGTCTCTGTCAATTCTAGGGTTTTGGAAGTTGCTTATTTCTCATTTACTTAGGTAATTAGGACTCCTTCTGGAGTCTTTGATGGAGTTGAAGAATTTATAGTTATAGTTATAGTTTTCCTTTGTTATGATAAAAAATAAAGTAGATATAAATATTGTAACTATAATTCTTGCTTGATAACTGTTTTGTTATATGTAATTTTGCTGTGTTAAAGTGAAAGCCTTTCTTTTTTGTTTAAACAGAAAAGGGGAAATGGTGTAGGAGGTCCTTCTTTCTATGTGTTGCTTTCATTGGTGAATAAAGAAAATTGCATTGGCCTTTTGATAGGGCAGAGATCAGGTAGGCGGAGTAGACAGAACGGAATGCTGGGAAGAAGATAGTGTGGCAGATGCCATGGCTCTCCTGCCCATGACTGATGCTGGTTAGAAGCTTTCCTGGTAAGCCATGACCTCATGGTGAATATAGATTAATAGAAATGGGTAAGAGCTAGCCAAGAAGAGGTTAGAATTAATGGGCCAGACAGCGTTTTAAATGAATACAGATTCGGGCTGGAGAGATGGCTCAGAGGTTAAGAGAACTGACTGCTGTTCTGGAGGTCCTGAGTTAAATTCCCAGCCATCACATGATGGCTCACACCCATCTATAATGAGATCTGGTACCCAGAACACTATATACATAATAAATAAATTTTTAAAAAAGGAATACAATTTCTGTGTAATTATTTGGGGAGTTAAGCTAGCCAGAAGCCAGGAACGTGGCCCGCTCCTCATTACTACAAATTGGCAATGAAAGTAACACATAGAAAGAAGGACTTCCTACAGTATAGGACAATTCTATATTCTGTCAATTATGTTTTAAATAAATGCTGATTGGCCATTAGCCAGGCAGGAAGTATATGTGGGACAACCAGACAGGAAGTAGAGGCAGGGCAAGGAGAATAGGAGAACTCTGGGAAGCAGGATGCTCCCTCGGCAGTCCTGCCCAGACCACCAAAGAAGTAGGATGTGACCTGCCCTGCTGAAAAAGGTACTGAGCCACGTCGCTAACATTGATAAGAATAATGGGTTTATATAAGCTACAAGAGCTAATAAGAAGCCTGAGCTAATGGGCCAGTCAGTTTATAATCTTCTGGAGACCTCTGTGTGATTTTCTTTGTGGCTAAACAGCTGCGGCAACTCGGCAGGACAGAAACCTTGACAAGCAGGCCCTCATGCTACAGCCCCTGTTATCAGTCATGGTCAGGGGATGACAGAAGACCAGCATGAAGCTGAAATAGGGACGATATACATTTTCCCTTCCTTGTCTATTATTATTATTTTTGTATCGTCGGTGGAGAAAGGGGTGCCTACTTATATTCAGGGAAGATTCACTGATTCCACCAACTCAAACTTTAATCCTATACTAAAGCACCTTCATAAACATTCCCCAAAATAATGTTGAGTAGAATACTGAACACCCAATCAAGTTGAAGCATTAAATTGACCATCACGTATATTGTGATTGGCACTGACCCTAAAGTTCTTGAATTCCATGCAGGCCTCACCAAGACAAGAATCTCATCTTTTGAAATCTATCCCTCTATAAATGTTAGACACTTGAATTGAAAATGCCACACCTCTAGCATTTGAACACAAATTCATTGTGTTGCTAATGAAGTGGCGTGAATTGGTGTTTTACCTACTCGTGGCTTGCATTTTGATGATTACATCATCGAAAGGGATTCGATGCTGATGGGAATTTTGACAATGAAAGCCTTCATCTGCTTTCTAATTTCACACAGGACTAGATACACAACTAGAGAGCAAGAGTGGAGAATTGAGAGCGTAGGAGTCAGTATTGGCGTTCATCATGTATCTAGAAGGAGGAAAGGTGAAGGTTCCAAGACTCTTGGCTGACGATTAGTCTCATTAGCTCCGATGAACAGTAGGAGGAAAATGGTGCCCCTATTTAGAAAGCGCCTCTGGTGTTTCTTGACCTTTCCTGGATCAATTATTATTGTCTTCCAAGTGGTTCAAGGCCAAGAAGTGTTCTCTCATCGCTGTGTCTCAAGGCTCTGAAATGAGGTATTCTGCTCTGCCTCTTTTTGATTTAAGGCCTCTGTTGGGCATTTATTGGCCAGATTAGCACATTAGTTTTACTGCTTTCCTCTATGACCTTTTATGTTCTGGTGAGTTTATGAGGAGAGCCCAGTTTTCTTCTGGGAGTTGATTCCAAAGGCCTTTACGAAAGGCAGGCATATTTCCTTCTCTCATAAAGATAAGAAAACATCAGCAAGCTCAATAAAGATATCAGACTGTCTGAGATGGAACTGTGGACCAGACTCCATGGCAAACTCCCTTGGGAAGAAGCCATCTTTAACCTCACTGGCTTACTTCTCCAGAAACATGGTCTACAATGAAACTACTACTCCTCTTTGCAACTGGTTGTGTCCCTTTGCTTACTCTGGAGGTGTTTTGTGACTAATATCTACCTGGGAGTGTTCAGGATCTCTACCTGGGCCCCAGGGAACACAGGCTGCAAGAGCTACTAGAGAAGACAGGCCATATTCAGGAATATATGGAGACTATGTTTTAGAAGGAAGAAAATTTAAATTTCTTGTACTCCTAATTATAAGCTCTCATACCCAAATTAGTTCACTGGCATGCTTTCTAGTGCTGTTCTTTTCAATGGCATATTTATTCAATGATGTCTAATTAATAATTTCATTTTGGCTTTGTACAGCTATGCATTGTTTTTCATAGAAGCATCTTGCAAGCACTGAGAAGCTATGAGGGTGGTATTTAAAAATCCCTGGAACTGAGAATGTACAGCAGGCCCCTATATACATATTCTGCTTGTCTTAGAAGTTCCTTCTGTACAAATCTACACTCCAGCCATCCCAAAACCTTTTCTGATGACTTTTAATCTGTCCTTCTAGAATGAAAAAGAATTAACAAAGGCTTTAAGTTACTCTAAAATAAAACAAAGGCTCTGTCAGCCAGTGAAAATTTGCAGCTCAAAGCTAATCAATTCTTAAGATGCCACAAACATTATTTTCAAGAATACCTGATTGATCTGTCTACTTATATTTACTTATTACTTATTTATTGTCTGTGCTTACTACCATTGAAGGAAAAGAAAATATCATTTCAAGATTCCTCGACAGCTTTCTTATTACTGTCTTATTTTCTTTTCCTTTAATTTTATTTTTGCTGCCATGATGGAATTATTTCTAATGAGCAGAACTTTTCAAGCTTACAGTTTGATGGCTGGAAGTCCAAAAAGGGGCTGTGGGCCAGACTATATCATCTCAAGTCAGAAGTGTAAAAGAGCAAAAGGAAGGAGAGAGAGAAGTAGGGGAGGGGAGGCAGGCCAGACTCATTCCTTCATGAAGAACCCTTCATGCAATAACTGTCCTTTTCTCACGGTAACGGCATTAATTCATTGCCCTCATGAGTCCTATATTAAATAGGCTACCGATCAACTCTGAGAATTAAGTTTCTAGGACATGAAATGTGGGTAAATATTTAAATCACAACGCACATGACTTGATTTTACCTCCCATAGGTATACCTTTGTAGTAGATTCTCGTTAAAACACTTGGAAACCTCAAGTGAGTACAACTGTAATACCAGCCACACCTCTGAGTTCTTACAAACAAGGCCAAGTTGCAGCAGACACCAGAAGGTTTTCATGGAAAATGATAACATGGAATAACTCTATTCCTACTCTAAACCCTACAGTTCCAAAATACAGAAAAGTTTCAAACTCTTAACATAGCTGAACAGTTACCTTCTTTACAGAAGAATGGAAAATGAAAATTAATTAAATCTGGAAGCATGCAAATGCAAATAAAAACATAAATAAAAGAATATAGTGTAAGCATAGTACCGGTCTTTGTTTCTGTTTTTAAACTAGTCAGCCTCTAACTACTGTGTAGTAGGGACATTGTTATCCTGTTGTAGGCTAACTCTACTCTACTCTTCTCTCTGTGTATGTGTGTGTGTGTGTGTGTGTGTGTGTGTGTGTGTGTGTGTGTGTGTGTGTGTGTGTCTGTGTTAGGAACCTTCTACAATAGGCTTCCATGTCCTTTTCCAAGGTCTTCATTGTTATTTAGCCATCCCTATACTCACATCTCTACCCTACCTTCTTTTCCTCCACTCTAGATTAAGCCTTCCTGTTCCATCATTCTCTTTACTCTTCATGCCATTGTACTCTGTTTCTCCTCCCTGAGTGTCCTCCCTGTGGCCCCTTAAGGATTTCCTTCTGTGCGTATTCCAAATGAAGCACATATATCTCAGGATTCAAAGCTAACGTCCACAGGTGAAGAAAACAGGACCTTTGTCTCTCTGGGCCTGACTTATCTCACTCAGAATGAGAGTTTCCAGTTCCATCCATTTACCTGTCATTTTTCATTTTCTTAATAACTGAATAATATTCCATTATATAAACATACCACATTTTCAATATCCATTCGTCAGCTGATGGATTTCCAGGCTGTTTCCATTTCCTGGCTTCAGTGAGTATGTAGCTAGGAACATTAAGGAACAGGTGTCCCTAGAATAGGATACGAGTCTTTGGGGTGTATACTGAAGATGAGTACAGCTAAGCCATGTGCTAGACCTCTTTTTAGCTTTTGGGGGAACTTCCAAACCAATTTCCAAAGTGGCTGACCCAGCAGTAAATGAGTGTTTCCCTTCCTCATTATCTGCTTCTCCATGTTTTGTCTTTTGTCTGTCTGTCCTTCCTTCCTCTTTTTTTCTTTCTTCTTTCTTTCTGTTTCTCTTTGTCATTCTGACTAGGGAGAGACAAAATCTCAAATAGTTTTAAATTACATTTCTCTAAGGGCCAAAGGTGTTGGACATTTCAAAAAGTGTTCTCAAGCTGGGCACTGGTGGCACGCCTTTAATCCCAGCACTCAGGAGGCAGAGGCAGGCGGATCTCTGTGAGTTCAAGGCTAGCCTGGTCTACAAGAGCTAGTTCCAGGACAGGCTCCAAAGCTACAGAGAAACCCTGTCTCAAAAAACCAAAAAAAAAAAAAAAGTGTTTCTCAGCATTTTGTGTATTATTTTTTAAGAACTCTGTTTAGTTCTGGGACCCATTTTTAAATTGAGTTGTTGGTTTTCTTGTTTAATTTTTTGAGTTCTTTATGGATTCTGGATGGTAGCCCTCTGTCAGATGTATAGCAGGTAAAGGTTTTTTCCCTGTTCTGTAGGCTGCCTCTTTACTAGAGCGATGATATCCTTTGCTGTAGAAAACCGTTTTAGTATCATAGGATGCTATTTATTAGTTGTTGGTTTTAATGCCTGCAATATTGGAGTTTTGTTCAGAAAGCCCTTTCCTATGGCAGTGAGTTTAAGTGTATTCCCCAGCTTCTCATCTATCAGAGTCAGGGCATCTGGGCTAGTGTTGAGGTCCTTGATCCCTCTGGAGTTGAGTTTTGTGTAGGGTGAGATATAAGAATCAAGTTTCATTCTTCTACAGCTAGATAACCAGTTTACTCAGCACCGTTTGTTAAATATGCTGCCTTTTCTCCAATGTGTACTGCTGGCCTCTTCGTTAGAAACAAAACAAAACAAAAAAACCAACCAAGCAACCAATCAAACAACAAGTAAACAAACACACAAACAAACAAACAAAACCCTGATCTGTTTTCACGCAAATACCATGATGTTTTCATTACTGTTCCTCAGTGATAGCTTTGATGTCTGGGATGCTGATCCTCCAGCACTTGTTCTTTGGCTTTTCATGTGAAATTGGAATTGGTTTTATTTTCGTTTTTTGCTTGCTTGTATGTTTATTTATTTTAGTTTCCATGAAGAATTCTGCTGGAATTTTTCAAGGGTATTGTATTGAATCTGTAGATTGACTTTGGTAAAATGGCCATCTTCACTGTATTAATACTGCCAATATTGTTAATCTGTTCAAAGTACCAACTCTGTTTTATTGATTTTTCTCATTTCTATTTCATTCATTTTGATTTTGATTATCTCTGTCTAATTTGGGTGGTTGTTGTATGTATGTATGTTTCTAAGGCCAATGAGTACATTGTTAAGTTATTAATTTAAAATCTCTCAAATTTTTTGATGGAAACACATAGTGCTAAAAACCTTGTCCACTTTTTCTGAGTCCCATGGTGTGTTTTCATTCAGTTCTAGAAAGTCTTTCTTGAATTCTTCCTCCACCCAGTTTTGATCCAGTTCTGCGGTGGTTTAAATACAATGCCCCAGTGGGTGGACCAACTCCTGGCGGCCCTGACTTCCTTGCTCATCTTCTCCCTCCTTCTGCTCTTCAACTGGACCTTGGGAGCTCAGTCCAGTGCTCTGACATGGATGTGGGTCTCTGTCTCCATCCATCGGATGAAATTTCTATGGTGATATTCAAGATATTCATCAGTGTGACTATGGGACAAGGCCAGTTCAGGCACCCTCTCCTCTGCTGCCCAAGGACCTACCTAGCTGCGGACATCCCTGGGAACACCTGGGATTCCCCCCTAGAGCTAAGTCTCCTGCCAACCCTAAAATGACTCCCTTAATGTATATATCTTCTTCCCTGCTCCAACATCTGCCCTTCCTCTATCTCCACCTTCCCACTCCCCCAGGCTCTCCCCAGTCTTTCCCTTCTCCCTCTCTTTCCCCCTCTCCCCCTCCCTGATCTAATGGAAGCTCACCAAATCCAGCTGGACTGGAACTGAATGAGCATGTGATCAAACTGGACTCTCTAAATGTGGCTGCCAATGGGGACGGACTGAGAAGCCATCAATAATGGCATGGGGACCTCTCTCTTCTGCATGTAATGGCTTTTTGGGACCCTAGTTTACGTGGATGCACACCTTCCTAGGCTGGGATGGAGTGGGGAGGGCCTTGGACTTCCCACAGGGCAGGGTACCCTGCCCTCTCTTAAGGATGGAAGGGGAGGGAGGAGGGTTAGTGGGGGAGTGGGAGGGGAATGGGAAAAGGGGAGGAAGTGTCAATTTTTGAATGGAAAAATAAAAAAAAGAAAATAATATTTATGAAAATAATAATAAACTGATATAGAATAGAATATAAATAAATAAATACAATGCCCCCATAGGCTCACATAATTGAATACTTAGTCTACAGGGAGTGGCTCTACTCAAAAGGATTGTGAGAATTAGGAGGTGTGGCCTTGTAGGAAGTGCATCCCTGGGTAGGATTTGAGGTTTCAAAGGCCCACACTAGACCCAGTGCCCGCCCTCTGCCCTGCCACCGCCTACAGATCAGGATGTAGCTCTCAGTTACTGCTCCAGTGCTTGCCTGCCTGCTGCCATGCTCCCCTCCATGATAGTAATAAACTAAACCTCTGAAACTATAAGCAAGCCCCCAATTAAATGCTTTTTTTAAAGTTGCCTTGGTCTCTTCCTAGCAATAGAACTATAGAAAACTAAAACAGCTTCTATGAGTCTCTAACTTTTGTTTTGTTGTTGATATCTACCTTTAATCCATGGTGGTCAGACAGAATGCAGGCTGTGATTTTAATTTTATATATTTGTTCAAACTTCCTGTATGTCCTAATATGTGGTCTATTTTGGAGGAAGTCCCAGTGAGCTGCTGAGAACAATCTGTGTTTAGTATTTAGGTAGAATGTTCTGAAGATTTCTGTTAGGTCCATTTGATTTATGGTGTGATTTAGCTCTTAAGGTTTTCTCTTTACACTCCCCCCCCTTTTTCTTACTAGATAACCCATTATTGATGATAGTGGGGTATTGAAATTGCCCACTATCACTGTGTTGAGGTTGGTTTGTGATTTCAAGTTTAATAGTGTTTCTTTTAAGTAACTGGGTGCTTTTATGTTTGGGGCAAATTTGTTTAGGAATATAATAACCCACCGTTGAATTTTCCTTGAATGAGTATAGAGTGTCCTTCCATATCTTTTCCTTTTAGTTTTGGTTTGAAGTCAATTTGTCAGATAATAGAATAGCTTGACCTGTTTCTTGGTTACATTTGCTTGGAATACATTTTTCCTTCATATTACTCTAAGATGGTGTCAACCATTGATCGTGAGCAGTGTTTCTTGAGGTCAGCAAGAAGATGGGTCCTGTTTTCAGAGTCAATCTAATCAGTATCTCTTAATTGGAATGTTGAAATCACCAATATTAATAATTATTATTGAAAAATGTGTATTAATTCCTGTTGTTATGTTACTTTTATGGTGGTCTATCAGACCTCTTTGATTCAGTGCTCTAGAATTATTTGTTGCCCCTACTGTCTTGGGCCTTTCTAACCTTCTTCTCATAACTATATATTCCTTCCTGTATCTTCTGTAGAGCTTGCTTAGTGGTCATAAATTCCTTAAATCCTTTTTATCATGGCAAGGTTTTCTTCTTCAACTGTGACTGATAGTTTTGCTGGGTACAGCAGTCTGGACTGGCATTTGCAATTTTGTACTACTTGTAGAATATTGGGCTAATGTGTTCTGGCTTTCATGGTCTCCAGTGGAAAATCTATTGTTATTCTTTTGGGCCTGCACTTATATGTGAGTTGATCTTTCTCTATCTTCTTCTTTGGTTTATACATTTAGTGTCTGACTGTAAGACAGAGCCAGTTTCTTTTGTGATCCAAATTTGATGTCCTCTCTGCCTCTTGAATCTATATAGATGTCTCTTTCCTTAGATTTGGGAAGTCTTTATGTATAATTTTGTTGAAAATATTTTCTGCACTTTTGAACTCAGCATCTTCTCTTTATACCTATTATTCACAGGTTTGGTCTTTTAGAATGTCCCAAAGTATTTGTATGTTCCAATTTTGGGGTGTTTTGGATTTGAATTTTTTTTTTATTGAGAGACTCACTTTGGATTTGGTTCACAGGTCATAATTTGCCAGCCACTGGCAGAATTGGGATATCAGTCATCCAATAAAATGTCTGAGCAGGGCTGGTAATAGTTTTCAGCATCATCACATGGGTTCTGCCTGCAACATAGGCTCCCAGGAGTATGTGTTTGGAGGTCTCTTCTAAACTATAAGGTAATTTACAACTGTAAAATATGATAATGTATATTGACAGCAGTTTTAATTTTGACAAATCATTGTATTCATTGGTATCCATGGGTCCTGCCCTTTTGTCAGGTGTGGTATTACTTTCTATCCTCTTTGGTCCTTGAGGGCTTCAGTCAAGCAATGAGATGTACCCATAAATGCCCTGTTGATGATACATATAGGGTTCATTGGAAAAGAGGGCAGTCATTACCATCATGAAAGAGGACAAAGGAATAAATTCATAGAAACTTTGCTCAAGATGAGCTCAAGATGCCCAATATTCCTCAAGGAAGGAATAAAAATTTAGTAGATGGGAAAGAAGAAAGGACATGCAAAGCCGAGCATGAACAAGCAGTGGGCATCCATGGAAGCGCTCCTACAAGTGTGCCAGCAGGGGATAGCCTCGGCTTCTGCACACCACTTCTCTCCCGCCTGCTGGCACACCACACTATTTTTTCTCTCTTCTTTAAGATCCTTTTGTGTTTAAAATAATGATTTTATTGAGGCAAACAGACCATAACATTGGTATATTGGTAAAAGGGTATATTTACATTGTACATTTTGATCTTTTTATAATTTTACAGAACTGGTCAGGTAGTGGTGGCACACTCCTTTAATCTCAGCACTTGGGAGGCAGAGGCAGCTGAATCTCAGGAGTTCAAGGCCAACCTGGTCTACAAAGTGAGTTCCAGAACATACAGAGCTTTTACATAGAGAAACCCTGTTTTGAAGAAGAACAGGTAATATTTACAGAACTGTGCAGTCATTACTACCTTGAATTCTAGAATTATTTTATCATCTTCAAGGGAAGACATGTACCATAACTAGTGATTTTCTATCTCCCTCCTTTATTCACCCTTAGACAGCCAGTAGCCTGTAAACATCTGAAAGAATCTAGACATTTTATATAAATGGAATAATACTAGCTGTGGTCTTTTTAAAACAATCTTTCACTTAGCTTAGTCCCTCAAGAGCAGAGGTAAGCTTTTTAACATTTCCATTTTCATCGAAGTAGATCTCATTATATATTTGTTCAGTGAAAGGTGGGTCACGGTAAATATTTTCTTGGTCGATAAAAGGACTTGAACACTTCATAGAGAGTAAGATAAGAGTCTCAGAATTCAGTTTAAACCCACAATTCCATCAGAAAGCTCTATGGGATGTCTACACAAATATAGGAGCTACATTGGGTCTGGGCAAAGGGGAGTCAAGGAACTACAAGATACATTAGTGGCCAGCAATGACAGGCCTCTGGGGATGACACTATACCATATATTATATATACACCATAACATTTATGGAGGATATGGGGGAAGAGGAGAGAGGATCCTGAGGGAAGCAAGTATATGGAAATGTATAATAACTATGCATTAGTGCTAAAATCAGTCTTACTGAACATTGGTAAGGGATCTAAAAAACACACCTGCTGGAATTAAATGTTGCACAAGGTTCCTGTGTAACGGCATTCTGAAACAATAAGAATAAACTGTAAGAGAGAAGAAGTTGGCGATATGAACGGGCAGGAAAATGGCATATGAGCTCCGTGCAGACTGATGTAAGATGACGGCACATTAAGGGAAATGGCACAAATGTGCCTCTAGGATATGGCTGCTAACGACCAGATCAGAGCTAAGACAAACTGGAGGGGTTGTTGACTGCAGCCTGCTTCATGTGCAAGGGTACTCTCCAACTTCAATGCAGTAGAAGAAACATTACTTTAATTATGCACTTCTGGGCGTGGATGAAAAATATCTCTAGAAAACACATACATTTCTCCCGAATGGTCACGACATAGTTCTGGGTTCTTTTCCCAGTCTTTCTATGTCTTCCTTTCAAACCTATTGCTATGTCTGTGACCCATTTGTTCCCACCAAAAAGGTGTGTGAGTTTGTGTGTGGAGGGGGTAATCACAGGGAAGGTGACATGGTTAGAGGCCTAGCTCTGTAAGAAGAGTTCCTACAGCATTTGCTGCAGGTGTGGTTGCTATGAACTAAGACTGACAATTTAATAAATTTAATATATATACATATATAATGTAAGTATATTTTCATTATAGACTGAAGAGTACTTGTTATCCACATCTTCCCCTTAGATCCTGTATAAGACCAATATATTTAAAGTTTTTATTTATTTAAACATGAGCCATCAGCTGCCACATGGGCCTGCCAGCACAAAGCCTTTTCTGCCATCATGGACTGTGTCGCCCCAAACTGTAATCTAAAAAATTATCTTTCTTCCCTAAAGTTGATTCTTCTCAAATATTTGGTCATTGCAAAAAGAAAGGAAACAAACATACCTGGGTATTAGTTAGAAATCCCTTTCTAAACTGAGCGGTGGTGGCACACGCCTTTAATCCCAGCACTCCTGAGGCTGAGGCAGGCAGATCTCTGTAAATTCAAGGCCAGTCTGGCCTACAAGAGCTAGTTCTAGGACAGGCATCAAAGCTACAGAGAAACTCTGTCTCAAAAAAACAACAACAAAAAAATCCCTTTCTAGCAAAAAACAAAACAAAACATATAGCCAGTAATCCTAGATTTGGGAGGCTGAGGTGGGAAGATTATTGGTTGCTTGAGGCTAGCCTGTACTGTAATGAACTCAGTCTTGGCTACAGAATGAGACTGTGTCTTGCTAGCAAGGTTTTGAAGAAAGATAAACTGTTGCTAACTGTTAGTGAGAATATAAACTTGTGTATCCACCCTAGAAATCTATATGGAGATCCTCAGAAAACAAAATCTACCATATGACCCAGCCAACCACTCCTTGACATACATTCAAGGGATTTAATATCTTGCTCCACAGATCCTTGCTCAGCAATGTTCATTGCCATCTATTCACAATATCCAGGAAATGTAAACAACCTAACTGTCCTTTAATAAATGAATGGAAAATGAAAATGTGTTACATATACATAATGGAATACTATTCCGCTGTAGAGAAAAATGAAACAGACAGAGGAGGCGAGAGGGACAAATAACACCAAGGTTGTTTGATAACACCTCAAGGAATCATGTTATTTAATATTTACCTATCCCAGCCACTGGGATACAAACGGGGGTCCCTGATCAACCTAGAGGAGGAAGGGGAATGGAAGGGCACAAGAGACACAAGAAATGATGGCAAGACAGGATTTTTGATCAAACCGCCGATTTTATTATTCCTCAGAAGCTGTTATATAGCAAATAGGCAAGGGGGAGGGGAGGTGTGTCAGATCTGCTGGAATTCAGGCCTGGAGACATCCCTAGCTGATAAGTAAATACTGAGGATCTGTGATTGTTGACTAACAAAGGAAATGCTAATTGTTTCTAAAAGCCTGGTGCCTGCAGGACTCACTAGTATAATGTCCTAGGTCCGGACCTTGCCCAGCAAAGGTGAATATCTTACTTGTGAACTTAAGATGGCTGTAAACAAAATACAGATCTTAAAATACAGGTCTTTGCTTCCGGCATTTACCTAAAATCATACATAGTACATTTAAGTGCATGTACACACATGTTCATATCTTAAAGGAAGTTGTGCCACTTGGCCTGATAATGATACCCACAAGAACCACAGTCTAACAAAACTGCAACACACAATGCCAACTTTCAAGTGGTTGGCCAATATAGTTTAAGTGACTCCCAAAGCAACACAGACTATTGATGCAGGCCTCAGTTGCCTTTCAGTTGAGGGTGGTGCTCTATTGCTAATGCTACTGCACAATCAGGATACAAGACTTGGATGTTTCCTTCCTCAATAGCACTAGGTACATTTCAAGTGCTCAGTGAACAAATGTGGTTGTGTTTTCCTACCTGGATATTACAGTTCGAGAACATTTCCATTTACTGCAAAAAGTCTCAGCAGACAGCTAGAGAGCCATACCTCTCTTGAGAGCAAGGCTGTCACCAAGCTCAGATCAAGAAAGGGGTTGATATGTCAGAACCTTACAAAAAGTTCTGATTTTGCCAGAGACTTATAGATAGATAGATAGATAGATAGATAGATAGATAGATAGATAGATAGATAGATAGATAGATAGATAGAGATAGATAGATAGATAGATAGATATCCTTCTCATTTTAATTATTTGAATCGGCATGTGTTATACATTCCTTCCACTCCCCTTCCCTCCTTCCCTCTCCCCTCCCACCCTCCTCCTTGACCTCCACACTCCTAATTTACTCAAAAGATCTTGTCTTTTTTCCCCTTCCTAAGCAGATCCATGTATGTCTCTCTTAGGGTCCTCTTTGTTACCTAGGTGTAGCCAGTGCTATTGAGGAAGGAAATATAGTTTTATACAACATTTACTAATCATGTGGTGATTAGTCATGTGGTGCTAGCAGCCACCATGCTGGATGGTGCAGCCGTGGCCTACCTTACTCTTCACTCTTCAACATTATCTCTGACTGATGTCACTAGTTAACGTGGCCTATCCAGCCTCTGGAACTTGGTGAGGCTGGAACTCTCTTTCTTCTCATCATATAAGATGGTGTAATTTATTCATGCCAGAATGAGGCATTTTCAGTTTTATCTGTTGAAGCTTTCCTTTTATAAAGAAAAATAAGGAATAAAAAGAGACTCAGATGACTTGACTATATCTGAGCTAAAAGCCCTATTCCTAGTCTAGCTTCCATGTTGCTGGAAACTGCTATGCAACTGGGAAAGGGAAGGCAACGAAACAGTCCTACCCAGCTGCGACACCTATGGACAATGAAAATCACCAACATGACAAGGTGTGCAGAAAGGTGCAATAAATGACACTCACCTGTTAGTGATGACCAACAGCTGTCCATTGGACTTAAGCCCCTCAACAAGAGGGAAGTCATGCATGGTACTGGAAACCATCCAGCTTCTTAGGCTAGTGTGTTAGAAAAGACTCTACTACTACCCCTTCATTAGACCAGTGTGACTCCTTACTGCATTCTAAATCTTATCCTTCTAACACACAAATAAGCATAGCTACCCTTCATCAAAGCCTCTCTTTACAACAGATGGAGACCCTCACAGAAACCATAATTGGACACAGTGCCGAGTCAACAGATGTGGCGATCCCAGCCCCAGCGGGTACATTTACATCACAGCTCCTTCATCTATGGCCAGAGAACATGGAGGAAGAGGGTTAGAAAGAGTGTAAGAGCCAGAAGAAGGACTTCTGCTATGAAACAGCAGCTTCTAGTAATGGCTGCATGAACAAGACGGAAAGAATGGTAATACCAATGGGCATGTTACTGTGGAAGGATGAAATTCCACAGGCTCTCACACCCAGACAAAGAGCTACAGGCAAGTAATGACTGCTGGGAGAAGGAGAATTAGTCTCTCCCAGGGATGAGACTTGTTACTGGCTGTCCAATACAGAGTGGTCAGCCTTGAAATATTATACACATGAACAATAAAAACGGACTCACCAGATTGTGTATGTGTATTTGTGTATATAGTATAAAACAACAATAATCAGTAAAGAAAAAAGCTACCAGCTTGAGAGTAGGTGTGACATGGGAGGAATTCAAAGAAAAGGAACTGTGAGGGGCTGGAGGCGGGAAAGGGGTGGACTGTAATACAATTCCATTTCAATTAAAAACATTCTTTAAGAAAGAAAAGGAAAAAAAGGCTCTTATAAGTGCAAATTGATCTGACCAACAAAAAGTCTCTAAGATAAGCAAATTCTGAAAAGAACTAAGATTCTAAGATAAATAGAACTGAAGAGTTAACTCTATTTGGAAGTAGTCTCAATTCAAATGTACTATAGCAGATGTCTCTAAAGCCTTTGCTGTAGCCTTTGTGGAGGGAACTCTTGGGTTCAGTAGGGGAAACAGAACTTTTTCATCTATAGACTGTGATCTGGTAATCTATATGAGTTTACTCAAACTTTCCACACGATTTTATTGTTGCTTTCCACCAGTGATGTTCCTTGGAATGTATTTATTCCAGAAAAATAGATGACAACTTCAGGATTCGTTTGCATCTGGCCTCTGCACTTCATGAAAAATAATGTAGAGCTGAGAGCTGAGGAGAGTTAGGCAGAAGAGACAGGGGATCTTCTGCACTGGGCTAATTTTAGTATGTCAGGAATGTACCTAACACAAAGCAAAGCTCAAGAGATTGTTAAGATAAATGAGTGCATCGATTATAAGTGATTTATGTGTGTTAACTTATTTGCTCTTTGTAATTCTGTAAAAATAAAAGCACTACTATTACCCACATTTCACCTACCAGGAAGTCAGTTGCCCAAGGTTTCATAGTGCCAAGGCTTGATTTAATTTTTAGCTACTGGACACAAAAGTCTTATCAAATCACCATAGTAGGTGGCCCTCTGATGTGTGTGGGAGAAACGCAAGTGTAAGTGTTAAGACATTTTTAAAACGTAAGAACTTTTTCTAACAAGAGGTATAAATAGGCACGAGTGCAAAATTTGTGAGTATTAATCCATAATTCAGCTTGAAAGAACTTTGAGGACGTTAGAGGGTGTCAGTCTATGGAAGCTGATAAACTGAGAATGAATGTAAGAAGCGTGTTCTCAACTCTCTAATGGACCCATTTCAGGTAAAGCAGAGAAAGAAGGAAGCCAGATCCAGGTCAGTGTGAAAGGTCTCATGCTGCCATTGTATCATAATAGCTAGAAAAAGAACGTTAGAGTGATCATTAGAGGACTTTTCCAAGCCCCCACTTCTAGTGATGGCAAATGTAGAGTCTTCAGTGGTTTCATTAGAGTGTAGTAATGGTGTAGTAACTTTCTCGTGCATGTGCTCATATAGGTTTACCACTTTGCTAAAGAAGATACATAGATATTTGTAATAGATTCTAAATTCCTGTTTTAAGTCCTGTAACAAACTGTTCATAAACAAAATTAAAATGATAAAATCAATATAAAAATATTAGTTCTTTTAAAATTTTATTTTAAGTGCTATGGTTCACATGTATCTACTAATATAAAATTAATAGCACCTAGGTGGCCCTGGGGCCTCTCTATATTAAAAAACCAATTCAGTGACTAAGAATGTCCATTAAATTTGAGAAAAGTCAGTCTAACAAATGAGAATTATATCCATCCAAGGTAAAATAATGGAAAGATTAAGAAACAACATTTAGGTGTTGTTGGAGGGAGGGAGGCATACTATTAGGAGAGATTTCACATTGTGACAGTTGCTATAGGAACCAGTTACCAATTGCTCAAGATATCAGTTCTCAAAGAAGTCAGGATTACAAAGCAAAACAAAAACAACAACGACAAAAACAAGGATCTGTGCACAGACACACCAAACCTAACCACTATTTGATGTACACACATACAAAAGATGGTACTTTCTCACGAAGACAGTTGTGGTGGTGCACCTTCATGGTAGAATGAGAACACAGGAGTCAGGCTTGGCGTCCCTGGCCTCTACCCTTCAGATTTACCTGCACATACCAACTCAGGTACCTCTCAAACCACCTTTCTCCACTGAGTTCTTTGTCTCCTCACTAGCTGTGGGTGACCTTCATTTGATCCTTTCTAAACCTTATTTCAAAATCTACTACTTGTCTCTCCTGGCTAAGAATATAAGTTCCATAAAGGAACTTTGCTTGGTTTCTTGATGAATCCTAGGTTCCAAAAACACTGTTAGTTATATACCCAGTAGATGGTTGTTAAATGAATTTTTCTTATGAAATTGTAATTCGGGGGAATTCATATATGAATATACAATATTTACATCATTTCTATTTTTACCTCCCCTTATTCCCTCCACTCCTCCTCTCAATTCCTTTTCAGATTCATGGCCTCTTCTTCTATAATTATTAAATAAAATTTTAAATGTTGAAAATTATTTAAACAAACACTCTGTGTGTGTGTGTGTGTGTGTATTCAAGGAGAAAATACACTGCTGAAGAACAATTAATAAAAACTCAGAGTCAGAAATTGGGGTTCAAACTGAAGATACAAAAAACAAAACAGCCAGGCATTGGCTCTTACCTCAACCTCAGTCTGAAACGGCAATCCTGCCTCCTGAAATCTCAGAAGGAGACTGAGTCTGAGAGTCATCTTCCCTAACCTTATATTCCTCTCCAGGACTGAAATTAAAGGCATGCATAACCATCATTAAAGACATGCACTGCCCAGTTTCTATGGCAACTAGTGTGTTTACTGGGATTAAAGGTGTGTGTTACCATAATCTATCTGGTCTGTAAGGCTGACCAGTGGGACCGTTTTACTCTCAGATCTTCAGGCGGTCTTTATCTATTAAAATACTTTGGAAATGCCACTACACACAGCTAACTGTGCACAACCTACTAGTGGCCTCTGGTAGAGAGGCTGGTGGCCCCTATATTTCTCGTCTCTGTTGTCCCTGGCCTGCCTTGACTACATAGGTATATCTTCTGGTCTAGATTTCATAAATGACACACAAAACACCTCTGGGATGTGTGTTAAGTTTTGTTTGTAGACAGATCCCTGACTTTCTTCCTACCTTCATTTCTTTCATTGCTTTCTCTAAACTTGCTCCATGCAGAGGACAATTCTACAAACTCTGATTCACAAAAGAATGGGGGATGATCCCAGAAGAATGCTACACATGACTGTAGCATTCTGATGACACGTGACTACATACCTTGTATGAAACTGAAGCCAGAACATACACATGACAAAATGGCACAGCTGTTATTTTAAATAATATTTCGCAATAAGTTGAAATAATATATGGCATGTGTTGGGTAACCTCCTTCAGCCAATGGCCTTTGAGAGGCTGGATTAGGTGGGGTGTGACTTTGGGTATCAAAAAGCCACAACCCCACCTGCTCAGGCTCTCTTCTTCCCATACACCACTCCTGGATATTGGACCGCATTCCTGTTTCCTCATTGTGATCTGTGAGTTTCCATTTTAATTAAGAAAGACCTTAGGGGGCTGGAGAGATGGCTCAGTGGTTAAGAGCACTGGCTGCTCTTCCAGAGGTCCTAAGTTCAAGTCCCAGCAACCACATGGTGGCTCACAGCCATCTATAATGAGATCTGGTGCCCTCTTCTGGCGTGTGGGCATACATGGAAGGAATGTTGTATACATAATAAATAAATAAATAATTTAAAAAAAAAGAAGAAAGACCTTAGTATAACCTATTTGGAGCTAGTATGGGATTATTTGATTTACGTTCTCCCCATTTGACATGTTCTGCTTCATCTGGCATCTAATGTGGGGCCAAATCCATGCTTACTGTGAATCCCCCTGCCTCCCTGCTGCGCTTTCAGTTTGCCACCCAGGCATATTTCTCGCCCACCAGCCACTGCTTAGGAACCTGACTTTCCCTGCCGCAGCCCAATGTTGAGGGGACTTGGGACTGAGGGGAAGCTTTAGGTATCCTTCTTATTGGGGCTATCATGTCTCACCAAGTATGGAATCATTTTAATTATCCTTAATAACTGCTCTTATTTCGTTTCGTTTTTTTTTATTTATTTTTTTGTTTTTTGGTTTGTTTTTTGGTTTTTCGAGACAGGGTTTCTCTGTGGCTTTGGAGCCTGTCCTGGAACTAGCTCTTGTAGACCAGGCTGGTCTCGAACTCACAGAGATCCACCTGCCTCTGCCTCCCAAGTGCTGGGATTAAAGGCGTGCGCCACCACCACCATGCTTATTTTGTTAAACAAAGTATATTTATCAATATTTAAGTAGGCGACAGTGTACATGAAAGCAGTGAGGATGCTGCATGAACAGGAACAGGATTTAGCCTTACCACTATGTGTCAAAGTCAGGGATGACTTACCCAGAGTTTTAACTACTTATCCAGTAATCTCCTCTGAGAAGCCATCTGGTACAAAATACCCTAAGGTAGTCAAAGAATATAAATGGCAACCTATATGAGCAATGTAAAGGAAATTAAGCAAGCAATAGTATCTTATGGCTTGCATTCACCATTTGATAGGAAAATGGTGAAAATGTGAGCTTCAAGCAATAAGGCCACTGCACATGATTGGCTTCAATTAGTCTCAGTGGTCCTAGAAGATGGACCCAAGTTGCTACGGAAATGCTATTGGTGAGAAGAGGCAAAAATTTTAGAACAATAAGGAAAAGCAAAAGGATTTGAGACTTCCCAGGACCAAATTCTTGGCAAGGGCTATTACTCTGATCCTCAGGACCAGGGTCTCTATGATGAACACACCTTGTCCCTATGCAGTGCAGCAGCTTTAAATGCTTGTAACAGGATTTAGGAACTAGGAAAGAGAATTGAATCATATACCAGGGTTAAACAGCACCAGAGAGAACCATTTAGTGACTTTGTTTTAGAGATTGACTAAGGCTGAACAAGTAGGACTAACAGACCCAGAAGTGTGTACTTATTGGAACTCTGGCTTTTGAAAATGCCAACTTAGAATGCAAAAACATACTTTGGCCTTTAAATGTCAGAACAGCACCAATAGATAAATGGATACTGAATACAATAAATGTTGAGCCATTTTACTATAGTGCTGAGGCTTGGGTAGGTGAAGTAATTTCCAATGGTATGAGGAAAATGTGAAATGTTTTAATTGTAGTAGAATAGACATCTGAGAAGGGATTGTAGACAAGGACTTCCTAGAAATAATGCCTCCTCTGGAAATGGCAAGAATAGGCAAACTCAACCTTCTGGAATATGTAGTAGATGTGGCAACAGCAAGCATTGGACCAATGAATATAGATCAACAAAAGACAGACAAGGCAACCTGATACCATTGGGAAATTCCTGGGAGGGTTTCACACAGGCTGCCCTATCAAACATGATCCAGCCATTCCCAGTCACTGTAGAGAGCATGTCACACCAGGAAAATTTAAAAATCCAGTGTCTGCTGTAAAAAGCCATACTGTTCTGGATGACGAAATAGACAATGGTATTCACGGCATACAGAGGGGAATCCTACGTCAATGGAGGATGAATCAAAAACTCCAGTAGGAAACAGTAAACATATATTTTGACAGACTTCTATAAATGATCCAAGATCAAAGCTAAGAGTGCATATAAATAACACTGTCATTCACTGTCATTGAGGAATGACTAGACACAGGTGTGGATGTGACTATCATTACTCCAGAATCTTGGCATCTGAATTGGCCTCTTCAAGAGGCAGATTTTCAATTCCTAGGAATTGGAACCCAATCTCAAGTGAAACAAAGCACAAGAGGAGTTGAATGCATAGGGCCCGAAAGACAGAAAGGAAGGCCATATACAGCTAATATTGCAGTAAATTTATGGGGTCATGACTGTTGCAGTAATGGAATACCTAGATTAACATTCTTGCAGTCCCAGAAACATAAGTTTCTGGGATATTATAAGGTACTATATTATAAGGTACTATACACAAAGGTCACTAGCCATTCAGACTGTACAAGAACACAAAGCAACTAGCAAGCCTAGTACAGGAGCAACTAGATGCTCACCATATTGAAGAATCAACCAATCCTTGGAATTCTCCTGTATTTATTGTTAAAAAAAGAAATTGGAAAATAGAGAATGGTGACAGGCCTAAGAACTGTCAGCAAGGTAATTCAACCTATGGGCCCTCTACAATTAGGATTTTCTTTTTTTTGCCTTCACTATTGCCTAAAGGATGGCCTCTTATAGTTACTGACTTAAAAGATATTTTCTTCACTATACCCTTACAAGAAAAGGACAGAGAAGAATTTGTCTTTGCAGTGCCTTTTTACAATAGTTCTCAACATACTAGGAGATATCAATGGACCATCCTCCCACAGGAAATGTTCGATAGCCTCACCCTGTGCCAGTACTTTGTAAGTCAGTCATTGGAAGTAATATGTAAACAATTTCCTAAATTTATAATTTACCATTACATGGATGGCACTTTGCTATCTGATTCACATGTAGATACTTTAGAAAGAATTTTGAAGAAGTAAAGAAACTTTTGCCTAAAATGGGATTACAAATTGCTCAGGAAAAAATACAGAAAGGAGATTCTGTTAGTTACCTAGGTTATAAAATAGGTGTACAGAAAATTAGAATACAAAGTCAAAAATTAAAAGAGACCAATTGTGGACTCTTAGTGACTTTCAAAGACTTTTAAGAGACATTTCCAGTCTATGACTGGCTGTTGGAATAACACATGATCTAGTAACTAATGTAAACAAAACCCTAGATGGTGACAAAGACTTAAACCATCCCAGGGAATTAACAGCTGAAGCTGAGAGAGAATTAACTGTTGTTGAAGAGAAATTACAGGAGTCTCATTTTGATAGGGTGGATCCAAATCTTAATTGCATTCTAGTCATATTGCCTTACATATAGCAAACATATATATATGCTACTAAGTAGAATTATAGTCACAACTCACTTAAAAGTCAAAGCTGGTTTTAGAGTTGGACAATAGCTCTCCTCTAAATCCAAGCATGTTTTTAAAAGAAAAATTCAGAGTTTCTGTCTCATGTCAGGAGCCATCTTTTATGGGACAGAAAGAAGAAAGATTTTAGGAAAAATTTTACCTCTCTCCATACCTATTTTATCTATATCATATCTTTCATTGATATATGTCTATATAAATAATGTTTAAGATTTTCAAAATGAACAATAGATTTCCAGGAAGAAGGTGAGGCCCCACAACAATGAATCCACCTGGTTGATATGATGCCATGAAGCTGACAGCACTAGTATAAGTCCAGTTTGGGGCACCAGCTGCTCAAGATGGTTCTAACTTGGATAGCTGAAATGGTGCACCTTCTTACAATGTTCTGGCCAGAACTCCAAATATGAACTTCAGAAAAACCCTATCGGTTACTCAGAGACCATTTGCAATTATACCAGACAGTAATCTTGAAACATAACCATCGTTTTTAGTTTTCACAGGATCCCATAGAAATTACATTGCCCCCATGACAGCTGGAAGTAATTCTAGAAGATGACAGCCTTTCGCCCAACAAAGTTTGTCCTCAGGGTTAGGGATATCATTTAGGGGTTGATTATTACTGGTATAGGATTGGGAGTTGGGGTGGAAATTTTGTAGGCTCAGGGATCTCTTTGAGAAAAAAAAGAAAAATTGGATGGGATATAGGTAGATTAGTGTGAGCTTACTCTATTGATAACAATAGTGAGTAATAGAGTGAATATTTGTGAGCTATTATTTATAGACAATTTACATTGGTATCAAACCTTGTACAGTGAAACAAATTCAAATTATATTTGTTATATTTAATATACTCCTGTTGCAATGAGGGGCTCAGGCTGCGTTCCCGGCGCTGGGCCCCTTGTGCCATCCGGCTTCTGGTGTGTACCCGAAATAATTACATGGAAACTGTATTTATTTAAATACTGCCTGGCCCATTATCTCCAGCCCCTTATTGGCTAACTCTCACATATTATTTTAGCCCATCTCCATTAATGTGTATCTCCACTTGAGTGGTGACTTACCGGCATGAGTCTAACCAGTGTCCATCTTGTGCTGGAGAAGCATGGCGTCTGCCACACTGCCTTCTCTCTCACAGCATTCCGTTCTATCTACTCCGCCCACCTAAGGGCTGTCCTACCAAAAGGCCATGGCAGTTTTCTTTATTTAACCAATGAGGGCAATACACAAATAGAAGACCCTCCTACACCATTTCCCCTTTTTCTGTTTAAACAAAAAAGAAAGGCTTTAACTTTAACATAGTAAAATTACATAACAAAACTTATCATGCAAGAATTACAGTTATAACCTATTTTATCTTTTATCATAACTAAGGTAAACTATAACTATCTATCTATTCTTCACCTCCATTAAAGACTCCAGAAGGATATAATATTACTTAAGTAAACAAGTAATAAGGAACTTCTAAACTCTAAAAATGACAGAGACATCTCTCTACCTGTACAGTCACCCAAAGTTCCTTTGTACCGTTGGGGCATCCGTCTTCAGCCTACAGGCCCATAGTATCCAGCAGACTTTTCCATGAAGCAGGAAAATTCAAAGACAGTTCAGTCACTTTCTTCTGTGTTCTGCAGAATGTCTCGTAGACTCTCTTATGAAGCAGGAACCCTGAAGGATCATCTCACCTTTAGGCAAGTTTAGCAGTCCTCTTTTTGCGGGTTCTTTGTGTCCAGTTTATGCAACAGTCCAGGCAAGAGCACTTTCTTGCCCAAATGGCAAACCAACTCCATAAGGAATCTCTTCGATGCCCATCTTCCTCTTGAAGTAGCTGGTGCTGCCAGGAGCAGACGTGTCTCATTGTCATGAAAAGTCCTAAGTTATTAAAATATTTAAATGCCATGTTCTGTCATTTTTGAAAGATATGGAGAATGTCTATCTGAAATATATCTATGCACATCTAGAAAATCTAACTAACATGACTACAAGCTTGACTATATCAATGATTATCCATTAACAACCTACAGATTGGCGCCCAACGTGGGGCTGTCCTACCAAAAGGCCATGGCAGTTTTCTTTATTTAACCAATGAGGGCAATACACAAATAGAAGACCCTCCTACACCATACTCCTATTTCATTTCACAATATTTATACACCTATGCATAGTTATTTTGTCAGATTGTGTGCATGCATATTTCTACCTCTGCTTAAGACATTTTGTATATTGATATAAATAGACATATTTATCATATTGCATTATACATTTCTACCTCTGATCAAAATACTTATACATTGTTTATATTTTGAGGTCATTATCCTCATTTGCTACACAGTTGTTTAAAGATTATTTAATATTCTCATATGAAGTCTTAGTCTTTAAGTTATATAGGTATTATAGGTCAACAGTCATCCATGTTTGTCATACTTATAGTTAGACTAATTAGGTTCTTTAGATACATAGAGACTGTATTCTGCATAGATAGGTAATCTTCAAACACTCCAAGGAACTGTAGAACATGGCATTTAAATAACATAGGGTTCTGTTGACTTGAGACACAATTGTTCCTGGCAGCACCAATCTATTCCCGAGAGAATGCTGAGTGCCGAAGACACTCCACTTGGAGCTTGTTTTCTTCTTGGCACAACTGGTCTTTGAGCAAAGAACTTCTCATGCCTTAACCACTGACAAAATGCATGATATCCAGACTGGACAAGCACAATACAAGTAAAAAGACTGCCAAACCTTGCCAAGACAGGGTAAGATGGTTTTGAAATTTTTTCTGCCTCTGAAAATGGTATGTCACTTACTCTACGCCTTAGCCAAAGTTGGTTGCTTTAAATTACAAATGAAACTTGGGGTGATTGCCCAGGTAGCCAATTGTCTCTGTCATCCACTGCATATTTTGGAAGCTGCTTGATTGCTTCCTGCCTACTCAAGTAATATAATCTCCCTTCTCAGGCCTTTCATGGGGTTGAAGATTAGATAGTTGTAGTTTCTTTCCTTTTATGATTCAACCAAACCATTTCTAATATAAGACTTAGACTCCTTAGGGCAGAATAATTATTAAAACCTTTGGCATATGTTCCTTGCTTAATATTGTTTATACTGGTTATAATTCTAATTTTTATATTTGATATCTGTTCTTATTGTATATAGTTTTGTATTGGGTTTGGAATTCTCTTATTTAGAAAAAAGGGAGAGGTGATGGGGAACCTCCTTCAGCCAATGGCCTTTGAGAGGCTTAATCAGGTGGGGCATGGCTTTGGGTACCAAAAAGCCGCTTTCTCACCTGCTCAGGCTCTCTTCTTCCTGCTTGCCACACCTGGATGTTGGAGCCCATTTCTGTTTCCACGAAGTAATGTGTGAGTTTAACTTTTAATAAAGAAAAACCTTAGTATAACCTATTCGAAGCTAGTGAGGGATTATTTAATTCATGTTCCTCACATCTGCTTCAGGCATGGCATTGTGATCTTTAGAACAAACAAGATCTTTAGAACAAGGTGAAATTCCAAGTCTGTCTTTGTACATGGACACCTTACTCAACTTTGTTGAGTTGTAGATTCCTTTTCTGTTAAAGGATTTGAGTGGACAATAAATGGAGTAGGTATTTAGTTTATAATAGCTTTCTTGCCTGCCTCTAAGCCATATGTGTGTTAAAACCATTCTAGAGAATGTGGATCCTCCATCCCTAAACCACTTTCAGCAGCCTTTTCTGAGGGGGAGGATGCATGCGCTTGTTAGTGTAGCAATATGCACTTGGGAGGGGTGTTTTAGTCACTGTTCTATTGCTGTGTAGAGAACATGACCAAGACAACTCTTATTTTTAAAAAAAGCATTTAATGGGGGGGCTTGATTACAGTTTCAGAGGCTTAGTCCATTCTCATGATGGCAGAGAGCATGGTGGCAGGGAGATGGTCGCAGATAGGAGAAGTGCTGGAGAAGTGGTAAGAGTACATGCTGATCCCTAAGCAGAAAGCGATGCTGGGCCTGGCTTGAGCTTTTGAATCCCCCAAGCCCACTTCTAGTGACACTCTTCCTCCAACAAGGCCACACCTCCTAATCTTTCTAATCCTTTCAAAAGGTTCCACTCCCTGGTGACTGAGCATTTAAATACATGAGACAATGAGGGCCATTCTTATTGAAACCAACACAGAAGTATACAAGCAACACACACACCTGTTGGGGTCTACACCTGTGTGTGTATATGGGGGGGCTCTGTGCAGATGAATGTGGGTATGTGCATGTAGAAACCAGAAGGAGTAGATGTCAGGTATCTTTCCTCGAAAAGTCTCTATTTTGGAGACAGCATCTCTCTTACTGAACCCAAAGTTGATGATTAGGCTAGCCTACAAATCTAATTAGGCTAATTAGGCGAGGCTGGCCATCCAGTGAGCTTCAGGGATTCACCCATCTCTCTCTACACACCTCCTCCCTATTTGACTGTAGTGTTAAAGCTGTAAGCTGTAGTTACAGGTACAGGCCACCATACCCAGCTCTTTAAGTAAATTCTAGGAATCTGAACTCATGCTGGGGTAGTAAACATTTTACCAGTTGAGCCATCTCCCCAACTTTCTGTATTCTTCTGACTCTAAAAGTATATCATCACTGGCCAGGCTGTGGTGGCCCACGCCTTTAATTCCAGCACTTGGGAGGCAGAGGCAGGCAGATCTCTGTGAGTTCAAGGCCAGCCTGGTCTACAGAGCGAGTTCCCTGACAGAATCCAAAGCTACACCAAGAAACCCTGTCTTGAAAAAAACAAGAAAACAAAAACAAAAAAAAGTATATCATCCTACAAAAACAGCCTTTCTTCCACTTCTGCCAGAAATATTTCCTAGATTTTACCATCTCTTCTTGCTCTCATCTATCTAGCTACTACCTACCTACCTACCTACCTACCTACCTACCTACCTACCTATAATCTACCTACCTACCTACCTATCATCTATCTACCTACCTACCTATCATCTACCTACCTATCATCTACCTACCTACCATCTATCTACCTACCTACCTATCATCTACCTACCTACCTACCTATCATCTTCCTACCTACCTACCTATCATCTATCTACCTACCTACCTACCTATCATCTACCTACCTACCTATCATCTACCTACCTACCTATCATCTATCTACCTACCTACCTACCTATCATCTACCTACCTACCTACCTATCATCTACCTACCTACCTACCTATCATCTACCTACCTACCTACCTATCATCTACCTACCTACCTACCTGTCACTTATCTGTCTGTCTGTCTGTGTGTACATGTGTGTGAGATTCTATGTTTATCTCACTTTTTTAAAAAAAGTATCTGTTTTTACTTCAGAGGTTATCATTTCAAAATCTCTTATAGCTTTTATATGTTCGCTATCCACACATTAGCAGAAAGAGCACTTACATGTCACACTAAAACAAAATCAGGGATGACATGTAAAAGTGTGGCCGCATGGATTCTGTCAGTCCCTTCAGCACAAAGTAGTTTCTATGACAGTGAATGCTGTTCCCCAAAATGTCCAGTTCCTGGTTTTGTCTAAATGAATCCAGGAGCAGCAGATACATCTGTTGCTATGTGACCTGGGAAGTCCCAAGTATCACCATTGAATAGCTGACGTTTAGATTAGCTAACATGTTCTTCAGGAAATAAATTCTTTCTGGTTAGTTGTGAAAGGATCTGTGCGTTTGGCTCAGACCTTAGTGGAAGGACATTCTCAACAGGTGGATGTAAACACACACAGAGCCAGGGTCCACCAAGCAGAGGATCTGGATCTGATTCTCTAGCAGATACAACAAGGCAGGTCAGAATATTGACCCCAGGGGTGGGGGTGGGTCAGGAGGCCAGGGAGGGGATCTGTTGGTGCTCTTGTTCTCCTTTAAAGTCTGGAAAGAGCAGAAAATGGGCCATTTTTAAACAGGCTTAGGAAAGGAGGTATTTTTAGAAAGGTAACTTGCTGCTTAAAATAATTCTACCAGTGACATGTTAGTGTCTCATACAAAATCAAGTGTTGGAATAATCCAACTTGCTATCAGAACCATCAGGAAATATTTGTTAATCATCCTTGAGAGTAAGGGAAGTAGCAGATGGACACAGGGCTGGAGACAGAATGTTAAAGACAGCACAGACTTGGGGAAACACACTAACACTGCACCATTTCTTACTCTCTGCTTCATATTATTTTTAAATTTCTCCTACCTACTCTCCCTTCAACATCTGTGCTCAAAGGGCTTTGGGTCACTTCACACCTTTGCACAGGAAAAAGACAAAGAGAATCCTGCTATTCAGTAGCATTTTCCTTCAAGCCAAGCAAATGCTTGTGCATCAGCTCTCTGGCTCTGCAAAATTCTAAGTCATCCATGCTCACAGGCAGTGGTTTCTCCTTCCCTCCCTTCTCTTCCTCCCTTCCCCTCTCACTCCTGTCCTCTCTTCCTTCCTCACTCTTTCCCTCCCTCCTCACCTCCGTGGTATTTTTTCATTTCTCCTCTGATTTTCTCCTACTCCCACATTTGACTGAATTTCTCTTATAACTCCTCTAATACTGCAGGGTTATCATCCAACAACACCTTATCATTTTCTTAAAGAGAAAAATTAACTGGCCTTGGTAAGAGACTGCACATACCTACATAATTTTTGCTCAGACCCAAATGGAAGTTAACTATTTTAAATCAAATTTTATTTAATAAACAAACAACTGTAACCAAGATCATAGCCCCTATGTTTTCCATATAGTGAACATACATACTCATTGCTCAAAAGATGCTGGAGCTCTACTCTCCTACTCTCTGCTCAGATCTTTCCAATTAGAACTTGAAAGCCCATTTTCCTCCCCGAGAAATGCCAGATGCATTCTTCTTTAATGAGCTTAGGACCAAAAGTGCAATATGATCTCCAGCTTCAGGTGGAACATGGGTAACAGCTTAGAAAGAAAGGAGAATGGAGTCTGGAGGAGGATGTAGATTGAAGGATTACCTTAATTAAATGTAAAAGTAGGATCAGAGGGGGAGCAAGGCCTTAAAGGAACACTAGTTCTGTGGTCTAAGGGACAAAGCTTGTTTGGCAGCTGTTTTCATGTGGGGGTGGGAGGGGATCTAACATAAGTCTGAATATTTATGCGGCATTTAAAGGAAATAAGGTGGGCATTGCAAACACCTCACAGAGTATGGGTAACCCAAGACAAAAACTCACTAAACACAAATCACATCTTCAAGGTTTTCAGTAGAGCTGTGACTATCCCATGCATTCTATCCCAACTCACAAATCAGGTTATTGTTTCAAAAAATTTCATTGTACTTTTCAGAATCTTAACAATTACGGTCATAGACAAATAAAAATTTAAGTCAGACTCTATAATACACAGTTTGTGACACCATTTCCTTTTTAAAGGACATTTTTAAAATCAGGGCTTGAAGTTGCTGTAGTTCGAATCTAATAATCTCCAATCTATTCAAATAATGAAAAAGTATGAAACTATAGAAATGAGTGTGGAAATCACGTAGTGTGATAAAAATAAGTCAAAGATAAATTGTTACATGACAAGTAGAATAATAATATGGAACAATATGCAGGGGATATTAGCCTTTACATAAATAGGCAATAATAACACATATGTACTTATTTACTTAGATATACAAAGACAAATTTGAGAAGAACATGTAAGATATTAATGAGTAATTATTAGTAATTAATGGACAGGAGATAACTGGGCCAGTTGTACCCAGGGTTGAGGAGACATTTTACTATACACATTTTTGTTCTCTTAGACCCTTTCACTGTGTGAAATGTGTGTGCGTGTGTCTGTAATTTATGAAGAACTTTGAAGTTCTCTCAATAATAAATAAATAAAATAAATAAAGTGTAGCATCCAAAAGACAGCTGCAAACTGATGATCCTGTAGAGTGGCTCTCCAATCCTGACCTGTATTTTATCTGCAAGCTTGGTTATCTTGTTTCTTGCTAATAACTCCAACCTACAGTTTGATCCCTGGGTAAAAGGAGAGATCAGGAAACTTCAGAACACACAACCCACTGGTAATCTGCTTAGAGGCATTTGGAACTGCTCAGTGATCCGTGAATGTCAAGGCAAACCTCTCTCTCCAAGCGCCAAATCTCTTTATCTCAGGTAAACTTTAGGTCGAAAAGAAATACCTGTGACCTTTGTCTTAAACTCCTGGTAGTTTCGGAGGCGCGCTTGCGTGTATACTTCTGATAACTTAAAGAATGAACGCGGCAGTTCGAATAGCTTTCCCTGTGTGGAGCAGAGGCACTGGGAGAAGTGGCCCAGTGCTGTCTGGAGGTAAGAAACAGCTCTGAGTTCTCTGACTCCTAAGGAACTGCAGAGATTCAAAGAACATCCTTCTGCCTATTTCTGGGCTTCCTGACATTCCTGGTTCTCCTGTCTCAGCAGCTCCTGTCATTTTAAAGCCCATTTCTTATGTAACTAGATGCCTTCCTTTTCTCCAGGTGGCAAATGTCCTCTATCTAATATCTGGGAAGTGCTTATCACCGGAGTTATTGAATGTACGAGCTGACACAACAAACCACCAATTTGTTATTTTGATGAAAATATTTTCAGCAGATGGCTCAAAATGTTGCCTTTGTTATATAGGCTTTGTTTTGACAAAGACAAAAAATAAAGAGAAGGAGAGAGCGCTCTGGATCATTTTCCTATGAAACTTAATCTAAAACCAAACAATCTGGCACGTGACTCCTGATTCCACTCGGAAGCCATTTCCCTGGCAACCTCCACCTTCGCCCAGCTGTAGAGGTCAACACAATAGACTTGTCACAGGTTTGAAGTCGGGTAACCACTTTTAATTTGGAGAAATTATTACCCGGGGAGAAAATAGGCTGGTCCTGTACTTCAAAGAAAAAAATTAGAAATCAAGATGCACACTGGCCTCCTGAATTGTACAACTCTTAGCGCTGCTGTGTGGCCTCACGAGCAGCTGTTCAAATAAGTAGTTGCCCAGAGGAAATGTATATTCAAATGGGTCTTGTCATTTGCCTCTCCTTGCTTCACACCTAAAAAGCCAGATGCAAGCTCTTCCCAGCTAACAAATAGATGCTTTCTGGTGGCTCATTATGGTAATTACTGGCCATATATTACTGCCATGTGAAAAGGGTTGTACGCAGGCCAGCCCAGGGGCATTTACAAGTGTTTTATTTGTGTTCAGCTATTAAGAATCCTCCAGTTATCAGATCAACTACTGCTCTTTGGGTTTTACGTTGAGCTGTTCCTAATAATCCATCCTTCATCTGCTACCTTTGTGATACATTTAAACAGCACTTAAGGACCTAACCTGCTGTGTGAGAAAGTTACTTTAAGGTTTCCAAAGAGTTTCCAAGTCCTCACCCCTGTGATAGCCACATTCTACATTCTACCAGAGTATTTCCCTGCAGATCCTCCCCCCACTCCATCCCTCCAAGGCCTTCACCTTGTTCCTCAACAAGACTGCACTCCTCTTTATGAGGGCAGCCACGCCTTCATGATGAAAATGAATGTTGATACAACTGAGCCTCATAGGTTTGCAGAATTCAGGCTGGACTCCCAAGTTACTCAAGGTCTGAACCTCAGACAAGATAGGGGATACCTTCTCTTAACAGAAACTTTGTGTTTATTAAAACAAAGCACACAAATACATTTTGCAACCAGAAGTGAATTTTTTTGTTCTTTTCATTTTGAAGACAGGGTTTCTCTGTAGCTTTGGAGCCTGTGTAATGGATTAGATAAAATGGTGCAGTTCCCTGAGGGGCAGCAGCAGGCCACAAGGGGTTGCAGGTCCCAGGTGGGGAGCCATGGCCCACATCAGGCCATTTCGGATGCTGTAGGGCAGCAGCAGGTGGGGGGACCATGGCGGGCCATGAGGAGCAGCCAATCCCACCACCTGAGGCCTCTGTGGGTCCCAGGCAGGTGAGGAGCTGTGGTGGGTGACCACGAGACCCGCTGCAGCCCTCGCGGGTGAGAGACAAACAGATACACGATGCAGAGAAAGTTTGGGTGTGGAGTTTATTTAGTGGGTTATGGAGGGGAAATGGAAAGGGGAGAAGGGAAAAAGAGAGGCACAGAGAGGGGGAGAAAGAGAGTAGAAGTTACCTTTTCAGGAGAGAGTGGGAAAGAGAGATTGCAGGCTGGAGGAGGTAGGATATTTACTTCCCTCTGCAGAAGGGGCGGAGTTGGGAGAGGGTGGGGCTTGTCTCTTAAAGGGACAGGGTACCCAGGTGTCAGACCAGGCCAACAGATCATAACATTCCCATCTCTTTCTTATAATAAAAAGGCAGAGGTTAGGCACAACAGGTTAAAGGAATTCAGATGGCGGATTCTCAAGACTGTTTCCTACTTATTTGTGGGCATCATCTTGCAGGGAGGACCTGAGAAAGCTGGGTGCTGGTCACATCCTGGGGTAGCTGGTCCTTTTATGGTGAGAGAAGGATAGGCACTCCATGCAGAGTTCAGTGAGTTATGGAAGGGAAGGGAGAGAGAGAGAGAGAGAGAGAGAGAGAGAGAGAGAAACAGAGAGAGAGAGAGAGAGAGAGAAACAGAGAGAGAGAGAGGAAGGGGGAGGGAGAAATAGAAAGAGAGAGGAAGAGGGGAGGGAGAGGGAAAGAGAGGGAGGGAAAGAGAAGAGGCAGCAGCTACCTCTTCTGAAGAGAGATAGGACAGAGAGAGAGAGAGAAAGAGAGAGAGAGCCTGCTCAGGCAGAAGATCTGCTTGCCCTGGCAGAAGGGGGGGAGTGAGCAGGGCTTGTCTCTTAAAGGGAACTAGCTCTTGTAGACCAGGCTGGCCTCAAACTCATAGAGATCCACCTGTCTCTGCCTCCCAAGTGCTGGGATTAAAGGTGTGCACCACCACCGCCTGGCTCAGAAGTGAATTTTTAAAAGCTGACAAATCTTTAATCATCATAAGACCTAAGAAAGAATAACATGACTTTTTAAAGTTGATTCCTCAGATGGCAGGATGGCTGAGTGGGTGAAAACACTTGAAGAGCAAGCCTGCCAATCAGAGTTGGATGCCCAGAAACCACACAGAAAAAGGAAGGAGAGAACCACTTGCTTCCAAAGTTGTCCTATAGTCTCCACTCATTTGTAAAACTTTGCTTGTCAGCTTCTGAGAGACAATCCTCAACACATGGAACCCCTCTGTGCATCCCCCCACTCCCCTCACCCCCAAGCCCCTGCCCCAATCCCCACTCTTTGCAATGCATTGGTAAAGATGAGCTACTGGACTCAGTAAACATAGCTGTAAAAATGGTCTTCGAGATCATCTATCTATCTATCTATCTATCTATCTATCTATCTATCTATCTATCTATCTATGAGGATGTTGGACTGTCGTACTCCCAGAATCCCCTGATGTTGGGGACCAGCCTTGACAAAAATGCCTCTTGCCAGGGTAGGGGCGTTGGAATTTAGAAATATAGTACAGAATATGAAGACATGAAAATAATAAGGCAGAAAAACATAGAATACTATCCGAAGGAAGTTCCAGTAAACACTGAAATCATTAACATGATACAAGGAAATGAACAGACCAGTTGAAGGTCGCAGGCTACATCCATAGTTAAACATTCTGTTGCTAGGACAAACCAAGTCATGCTCACACACTAGACCAAGACATTTCTGTAGGCAAACCACTCCAATGTTATCTCCATAAAGGAGCTGGACCCTTGGTTGGATCCTTAGACTTTTGTTTGGGGTAGAAACGTATCTACTTCTCTATTCCTGAAATACAAGGTCTGGCTATTAGCCACACCTGTTGACAATAACCTTGAGAGAGCAGAACTCTCTGACCTAAATCTAGGTGGGACCTTTGTTTGAGGTAAGGACTGGAAGAACTCTCTGACCTTGGTCAAGGTGGAAATAGGCTCACAATTTTGGGCCCCACACTCTGAGAATGAGCAATGGGGACTACAGTGGGAAGGAAATCTTGGGAGATGAGAGAAAATAGGGAAAAGTTCTTAGACTATCTCTTCCCTTGCCTGGTCTAAGACCCCATGAGCATATGCATAAGCTACTCCTGAGCTGCCGCAGATGGATGTAGGCCCTCCTGCATGCTGCTAGAATGCTTTTAGAATTGCGCACATCCCAGCCTTGTTCCTTTCCTGTAGCCTATCTCTAATTTCAGGTTTTAGATTACTGCTTTTATATGAATTGCCTCACATGCACACACAAAGATTATTTACTGAGCAAATACTTCTTGACGACATTGTCTTGTTGATTGTAATAGCAAAATGGAAAATAACCTAACTAATCAAAAGTGGGGTGTTAGACACCGTATTTCACATTCACACAAGAGAAG
Source organism: Ondatra zibethicus (assembly GCA_004026605.1). Taxonomy (NCBI): domain Eukaryota; kingdom Metazoa; phylum Chordata; class Mammalia; order Rodentia; family Cricetidae; genus Ondatra; species Ondatra zibethicus. Next base: position 1,721 of record PVIU01002485.1, on the reverse strand, counting down.
AATGCAGCATCTTTAAAGGCCCTGCTGAAGTAGACGTTGCTCTGAAAATTGATTGTAATGCTTTTTTAACATGGAAAGTACAAAGCAATTTAAGTGGCAAAAGTCCAAGTTCTGGCTAAAGACAAACAAACAAATTCATTGTCTTACATAGACATAAATATCTATGTACCATCTTATTGACAGCAATTGTCTTTGAGCAGTTAGAGTTATTTATATTACTTATATAATTACTTTTTTCTAATTACTTTTAATTTTCATAATAAAATATTTTAATGCTGAAAAAGAAAACATTACTTTGACAATGGGTTTCTTTAGACTTTTACAATAAAATTATAGCCTAAAATTTAGATGCTTATGTCAAAAACCCCATTGTCAACAGACAATAATCCTTTTCAGAAGTTTATTCTCCAGGTTGCTATAGTAACAGACGGCAGTACCATACTCGTGGGGCTTCCATCCCTGTGCTTGTGCAATAGGCCGAGGTCCAGAAATTAGTTCTAGGTGACCATAAGAAAAATTGTCTGTTCAAATGAATTTTCTAGAATGGATCAATATTCCAAGAATTTTCTGGAAAGAGTTAGGTTTTGTCCTTCACACTCGTAATTAGAAAAAGGCTGGGAGTGGAACATAGACATTCGATATGAATTTGGGTTTGAGTCTGAGTTGCCATGCATATGTTTAAGGGCGGTGTCAACCAGCACTTATAATCTGAAGCTTAGAATGTATTAATTTACATAAACTTTCTTTCTAGATACTATACTGAGTCCCTTCCTTCCTTCAATTGAAACAAAAACAAACAAAAAAGGAAGATCAGCAAAACGCAAAGGTCACACTCCCAGAAAGCCTCAGTAGATCTGGGATGTGGGCGGCAATGGCTGTTTGAAGGAAGAGGGACTCTTGGGGGGGGGGGGAACTCCAGCGGAGCACGGGAAAGCCTTTCCTATAGAAGCCAGCACTTTGGTGTGTGGAAAAGCAATGTGGGACCTGCTCTTGTCTGACTGTCCTTCTCTAGACCTTCACCAGCTGCCCTCCTGCCTCCTGAGTGGTATACCCTCTGCAATGAGTCGGTCCCTCAAAACCAGTCCTCCAGAAGTTACTATAATCACACTATGGAAAAGCAATCCTTTTTCTCTTAGAGTAGTTTGAAACCCTGTTAGATAATGACTTGAGCCTCACTTAAAAACCTGCCACATTCAACCTTCTAAATCCCTGCTCTTCCAGAGTGCTGCCCCGAGTCCATGTGCTTTGTCTCTGCAGTGCTAATGGTTTTCTGTGCTCTGTTCTGGACACGTGACAGCCCAGTGTCATAGTGCTGCTGAAAAATGCATTCTCTGTGCCCAGGAAGAGCCTGTACAAATATTCTCAATAAATAAATAACAGTTGTCATTTTCAGAATATGACAATCTCCAGCTGCCTGTGCTTAAAGTGAGCGACGTGTCATTTATCCTAATAGATGTGAATGCATGTGTTGTACATACCAGTGAGCCCCCTAATTCTTATTCACTCCAGCCTTGGTCTCAGCTGGGGGCAAGTGCCTCTAACAGGGTTCGGCTGGATCAAATCACAAGCTGAAAAATCTTGGTCAATTATAGAAGCCTGAGGCTAAGGACAGAGATGTCTCTTCAAACCTCCTTACAGAGCTACACACACACACACACACACACACACACACACACACACACACACACACACACACACACACACACACACACACACACACA